>JAUPMG010119696.1:0-11790 GCA_031762675.1 Pachysandra terminalis | reverse complement strand
TTACATTATCATAAGGGATAAGTATAACCCATCTTCGGTTGGCACGAACTGTCTACCTACACTAACTAATCTAATTTTTAGTACAACCCGCCTTCCCTAGGCATAGCCTATCATATCCTATTATAATAATCATGTCATTAGGCACTATTGCATAATTAGTATTCTTATAATCACAGAAAATATGAACACTTGGGTTCAATCCTAACAAAATTATTGCCAAATCGTTCTATTAGGCTTAATTATAAACATTAAGTCCGATTCTTGTAACAATCCTCCTAACTATGCAACCATCACACATAAAGAATAAAGCAAGAAATCATATAATTAAACCCATAATCAAAAAGGGAAGAGTTTACATCAGTAACCTAATAAAATATTAGCCACTCTTAAGGTTGTCAAAAATTCTTACGTTCAGGCGAAATCCATTCCCCAGTCGAGCACTTTCTGGTTCTTTTACTGCTCCCCAAAGGGAGCAGCCTTTAAAGCCTTCAAAATCCTTAAACTAGATTCCTAATCTATCTTTGGTCCTCTATGAGATGAGATATATGAGAGCTTTGATTTCGAGATTTGGATCCTTTAAATAGACTTTAAACCTCTAAAACATCTAATCCTAAGAGTCCAAGGACAACCCAATTCATGATAAACTATAATTCCTTGATTTTCTCCAAATCTGAGAATTCACGGGCTCCCTCTTCTATCGCAAATAGGATATCGAAAACTTTCAATTTGAGCTTTGATGTCTTCATAAACATTGTAGATCTTCATTTTATCTTTCCAACGGCATCATAATAACCTTAATCGGATTTAAATTGTAGGCGTTAAATCCAAAATACCGAAACCTACTCTGTACTATATCTTACGGATATCATGCGCTCGATCGCAATGTGCTCGAGCGCAAATTATTGTGCTCGATCGCACATTGCATATTAGCATTCTTTGAGGATTTTCCTTGGAGTTCTTTATATGGGTTGTTCTTGGAACTTCTTTGGGATCTTCTAAGGTATATTGGGCTTGAGTTTTAAGCTTTGATCTTCTCCTATTTAGGACTTTGAACTTGATCCATTTAAGGCTTTATGTAACTCTTCTTAGTCCATATTCTCACTAACATCACCAATCCTGCAAAACATAGAAAATGAATTAATTCATTTATTTAAAGCATAACTCAAGGACTAATAAGCGTGAGTAATAAGTCTAAAAGTGCGAGTGTTAGACACTTATCAGATTGCATCATTCGCATCCTAGCATTATACAATCAGTCTACTGTTCACATAACCCAACACTTAGAGATTAGTAATGATAACACCCCCCAGAAACTACCTAAGCGCCCATACACTTAAATAATCCATTGAAAATCATCATTATAGTCTAAGCTGAAGACCAGTCAAAGGAGTGTGTTCAGTAAGGTATGCTCGTGTGAAAGGCATGAAAGCACCATTTATTAGTGGAACACATGCCCATGACCTTCCAAACCCTCCCAACTTCTCCAAAATCGACCCCTGTCGGTACCCTCATCGGTACACCGATGAGGGTATCGACTGGCTCAATTAGTCTGAAACTAGGTCTCTGTTGGTATCCTCATCGGTGTACTGATGGGTACCGACTATCTATGTTCTACAGGTGTTGTTCGGTACCCTCATCAGTGTACCGATGGGTACCGAACCCCCAAAATCGTCTACAAATCACTCTTTGTCGGTTGGTTGGTTGGTGTACCGACGGGCCCATCGACGGTCACGCACAGAATGTTTTCTAGGTTTTCCAACTTGATTGTTCACACAGAAATGCACATCTAAATACACCAAAATCACAAACAACATCTAAATATGATCTTTCATGCTTTAAAAATGTATAAATAAATATCAATCATGCTAAAACAGTAGATCAAAATCCACAATAGCTCATATGCCTTTTTCTTTGAAGACAGAGAAACAAATCATGCATCATTATTTGAAAACAGAAATCAATCATGCTCAACAATGAAGATCATAGAGAATAAGATACTTGATTTCGGTGCAAAAACAAGGATAAACAATCTGGTTATACTTTTCTCCTTCTTTCTCCTTTTATTCTCTTCTTCTTCTCTTCTTCTCTGCAGATTTTTGGCTAAGGTTAGACTCTCTAACTTCTTCTCCTTAACTCTCAATTCTCTCTCAGACTCTTAGAATGATTCACTTGTATGAGAGGTGAGAGAAATAGGGAGCTATTCCCCCCATTTACTCCCTACTCATGAACGTTCAATCACCTCATCCTTGACTCTCTCAATGCACGGTTGTGCGTTTGAATTTGAGTCCAAAGTCTGTTAATTATAAATTTTACCCCATTAATTAAATATTAACACAAGGGCCCCCTAATCCTAAATGTTATGTTGTAGAAACTCCCTTAAGTCTAATTAATTCATAAAACTATATGAACACATGGCAGATAAATATTCAAATAATTCTTATAAATAAAAGGAAACATTCTCTTAGTGAATTTAGGTCATTAAAACCTACCCCCTTAAAAGAATTTCATCTCCGAAATTACATACCTTAATCCGTGAATAGCTGAGGGCAGCGTTCCCAAATTTCGGATTCTAGTTCCCACAAAGCTTCAGATTCGTCGTGATGACTCCACTGAATCTTCACCAAAGAAATGGTCTTAGTCCTCAAGACTTGTTCCTTATTGTCCAACACTTGCATTCGTTGTTCTACATATGTCACGTCCTTACATAGCTGCAACTGACTCTAATCCAGAATGTGTCACGGGTCGGGCTCGTACTTCCGCAACAACGACACATAGAATTCATCGTGTATTTTCGATAGTTGTGTAGGTAGGGCTACTCGATACGCCACTCATCCGATAAGCTCAAGCACTTGGAATGGTCTAACATACCTTGGAGCAACCTTCCCTTTACGGCCAAAGCACATAATGCCCTTCTTAGGAGACAAATTCAGGAACACATGATCTCCAACTGTAAACTCCATGTCTCTTCTCCTTCGGTCCGCATAATTCTACTGTCTCCTCTGAGCCGTTTTTAACCTCTCCCCGATCAGCTTTACCTTAGCAGTGGAATCTTGAACGAGTTCTGGTCCAAGAATATTGCTCTCACCAACATCTGCCCAACTGACTGGTGAACAACACGGTCTACCGTATAATACCTCGAAAGGAGCCATACCGATGCTCAAGTGATAGCTATTGTTGTAAGAGAATTCTACCAAAGGTAGATCTTCTCCCCAATTACCACCAAAATCCAACACACATGATCGCAACATATCTTCCAGTACCTGGTTCACCCTGTCAGTCTGCCCGTCTGTCTGGGAATGGTAGGTCGTACTGAAGTCTAACTAAGAGTACCCATGGCCTTCTGTAAACCCTCCCAGAACTTAGATGTGAATAGTAGACCACGGTCTGAGACTATACTGACTGGCACATCATGTAGTCGCACAATCTCTCGTACATAAAGTCTAGCAATCTCCTCCGCTGAAGCTGAAGTCCTCACTGGCAAGAAATTGGCTGACTTGGTGAGTCGGTCCACAATCACCCAAATCGAGTCCAACCTACCACGAGTCTTCGACAAACCAACCACGAAATTCATAGTAATGTGCTCCCACCGTCACGACCCGATTCTACGGCGTACCCCTCTCAGGGTCACCATGAGAATCTGGCGACGCAACTCTCACCCCCTCACCAGGAGATGGCAAACAAGTGAATAACAAGATCAAAGTAATCTAAATTATATTAGACATAACATACCAGGATCCCAAATCAGATACAAATAGGTGAAGCTTCTATCCAAGCTCACCTCCAGACTATCAGAGAGTAGCGATACCTTAAAAGTGTAAATCAACGAGCGTGAGCTAAATAGCCGCAAGTAATTCCCCAAAATCCATGGATTAGAACAGAAACAAAGTCAGCACATAAGTAGGATATACCATATAGGTAGTTTATATCATCACATGATAGTTTTGATACTGATGTCGTACATCTCCAATCCTTAGATAACTCTACTCGTAGTAATAACTTATATGGATTTACCCCTCGCATCCGGATACTATCATATCTCGTATACGTAACTATATTCTACCACACTAGGTAGATCCACCAAAATCTTCACACAAGCAAAACTCAATCATCCATACGCAATGTAGTCAGACCATCCATGTTCCATTTCAAGTAACATGCATGCCATGCCATGAATAGTGCCAGGGTTCTTCCATTTATTTTATGCTATGTCATGCCAAACAATCCACCAGTCACGTATGGTGGCTAAACAATCATATGAATGCAAATGAATGTCTTTACCCCTTACATTCCCTCCAAGTATCCGTCATCACATAGTACGAGGTCGTCGTCAAGGGACACAAAAGCTAAAAGGACCAAGTAGGAATCTTCCCTTACTCTCCCTCTAGGTATCAGTCGTCACTATGGATGAGGTCGTAACATGGGCCACCCAGGGCTACAAGGACCAAGTAAGTTCATGGGTATAACGTAGTTACTCTCCCTCCTGGTATCCTTTCGTCATTATGGACGATGTCGTCTCATGGGACACACAGGGCTACAAGGACCGAGTAAGTTCACGGGTATAACAGAGTTACTCTCCCTCCAGGTATCATTTCGTCATTATGGACGATGTCGTCTCATGGGCCACACAGGGCTACAAGGACCGAGTAAGTTGCACGGTTATAACGTAGTTACTCTCCCTCCAGGTACCCTTTCGTCATTATGGATGATGTCGTCTCATGGGCCACACAGAGCTACAAGGACCGAGTAAACAAACCAATGCATCGTAGTCACTCTCCCTCCAGGTATCCTCTTGTCATTATGGATGATGTCGTCTCATGGGCCATACAGGGCTATAAGGACCAAGTAGACCTACGAACAAAACTCTTAACATTTAATCACACACATAATCACGTGGGGTATTGGGGTAGCTAATCCCTCACCCAAGTCATTATAGACTTACTAGTTGTCCACAATGGACCCATCAGTGTTCATCTTTCCTGGCACTCCTCATTGAGTGCAACAATAGCCTCACACTCAACCCTCTAGATCTCTCATAAGAGTCCAGGGTTAGTCTCAGGATGTGGCCTCTCACAGGGCCCAATAATGCATGCATGTCCTCATTAAATGCATGCTCATAACAATCAAATGTATTAGTGATGGTGTCTCACAATACAATGCATTCTATCAGCTTGTGATGAATCATAAACAAGCAACGTGTGCTCACTAACTAATTATCATGGTATCCATGTATAACGCCCACAACATATATCGTCAATAGTCCTATACAACATGATTCATACATATCATACATATTCCATGTTCATGGCACACCACACCACACATCTATTGCTAGGTTCATTATGGAACTCTACTTATAATTAACATACATGTTCAATAGTCTCTATATTGATCAGGGTCTAGTCCTCATTCAATCACATGTTTGTTCCATAGTGCTTAGGCTACGTGGCATGTACTTGTATTCTCAATTCATACCTCCATATCTCTATACAATGCCCATAGGCTAGGTCTATGTATACATACTTATACATATCACTCTTAACATATGCATATGGTACATCACATGATCAGACAACACAAGGATGCAGGCTACACACACCTCTACTGAGACTACCCATAAAATAGGAGGTCCGACTAGGTCACTAGAGGGAATCCCAGTTCCCAGGTGTTACACACACCAACTCCCACTTGCACCCTCTCTGCAGAGGGCTACAACACATATCGAAGGTTCGGCACAAGGCCAAGGGAAGATGAGGTAGGTCACCAAATCCTTAATGACCTCAAACAAAAACCCTTATGTAGTGTTCCACAAATACAAACTTGTTAGATTGAATAAGCCTAAAAGAATAACTAAGACATCATATGGAAAATTGCTTGACTAGGAACAATTATTGGAGTAAACTCAAAAAAAGCAAGAACCCAACTCACAACACTACCAAAAGAGCTAAACCACTACCTTTATCGATACAAAAGACCTTCAACATTGGGTGTGTTACGAACCACTTACTATAAAGGTGAAAAAGATATTTCCTTTCCATTAAATAAGCTTCAAGACAAGAACATAAAAAACCATCATGAACATGGTCTCGTATACATTCAATGCAAGATGTGACTAAAAATCTCTCTCAATATATCAACTCACTCCTCTAAGACACTAGCATCTTTACATATCATATCATACCTCTAGAACTAACGAATTTTGATCAACTAACACATACCCAATCAACATTAGATTTACTAGATTTATTTTCTTATTTTTTTTTTTTGAAATTTAGCTTTCTAAAATAATAAATCATAGAACATGGGTCTACAAAGTGAGAGAATGAGATTTCTGCTAGCTAATGAATCACGGTTCATCATAACAATAATATCTTGAAACCGTACGACTCGAGGTCTAAAATAAATGCCATAGATTATCGTAAAAGCAACACATCAAAGAAAATATTACTTCAAACGATCTTCAAATCGTATGCTCAAATACAAGATAAACAAATATTTCAACAAAAATACAGATCCATCACACCAACAGATTTTAGATCAAAATTTCTAATTGATCAAAACAGCAAAACAAAACGAAACCAAATCAAGATTATCCTCTTACACCTGAGATTCTTCCGAGTCCGAAATTTACCTTCCATTCTCATCCCAAACCCTTCTAAACATGATTTAAATACATTACTAACCTTAATGCACAATCCAAACATATTTAAATCAGCAATAATATGAATAAAAGTTATAAACCCTAACATTCTCATAAACTCTCATTCATGTATGTAAAACAATATTAGATGTGTAAATATCATCACAATACATAGCACAAAGAGTTTTAAAATGATAAATAGGTATGGATTTATGCCCAAATGCCCGATGATGGGAAGAGATACTCGCCTCAATCCGGTGTGTGCGTGCCTCCACCTCGCTCCTCGACATTCCGGCATGACCTACTCGCGATTTCCGGCTTGAATCCTCTTCCACAAAGCCTCTTGGTGCTGGTTTCCCTCTTATTCTCAAGCTAGGGTTTCCCACAAAGAAATTATGAAATTTGGGTTTCATAGACAAGAGTTGCTTATATAGTCACTTAAACAATAAGGTTCTGTTTGGCTGGGTCGCTGAGAAAACCACTTAAACTCGGTTTTAATCCTTTACATTGGGCTAAACACGAAAGTTTTAACCGGGATAAGATCTCACAAGGTTTTAAAATATTCTAGGAAAATCCACTCGCTAAAACTCGCATTTGGTCAAATGACCATAATGCCCCTATGCTTAAAATTTCAAAATTTTTGGGTTCTGACACCCACTTCCACTAAGATATAGGTAGAGGCTGCAAAGTCTAACTGATCTCTAATGCTCGACCTTTACTTGCTGTCACGTGTGGCACCTTGCTACAAACTGAGCAATCTCCTTCTTCATTCCAGCCACCAGAAGTTCACTCTTAGATCATAGTACATCTTAGTACTCCCTGGATGAATAGAATATCGTGAACTGTGTGACTCCTCCAGAATCTCTCTCCTGATCTGCTGATCGTCCGGTACACATTGACAACCCTGGTACCTGAGCAATCCAACAGACTGTACTATCCAATCTGGTTACCGGTCATCTGCAGCTAGTAACTGTAGCTCATGATCAGTCCTCTGACCAGCCGCAATGTGATGTTCCAAAGAAGGCCTGGAAACCAAACTGAATAGATAACTCCCTCTATGCTAACCTACTAATCGCAAACTCAAGTCGGCTATAGCTCGATACATTTCCATTCCTGGCGCATCAACTGAGCTAGCACACCACATGGTCTACGGCTCAATGCATCAATAACAACATTCTCCTTCCCAGGATGATAGTTGAGTGTCGAGATACAGTCGTTCAACAACTCAATCCACCTCCTCTGGCTCATGTTGAGGTCCTTCTGTGTGAAGATGTGCTTCAGACTTTTATGGTCTGAAAATATCTCAAACTCCTCTCCATAAAGGTAATGTTGCCATAGCTTCAAAGCAAATACCATTGTGGCCAACGCAAGATCATGCGTAGGGTAGTTATACTCATGAGTATTAAGTTGTCGTGATGCGTAGGCTACGAGTGTCCTATTCTGCATAAGGATTGCACCTAATCCCTGTAAGGATGCATCTGTATATACTTCCATCTTCTGGCCACTGACTGGTATAACAAGAACTGGTGCTGAAGTCAACCTCTTCTTTAACTCTTCGGACGCAGTCTCACACTGATCATCCTAGTGAAACTTCACCTCGTTCCTGGTCAATCGAGCCAATGGTGCTGGTTTGGTGGAAAATCTCTCTACGAATTTCTTGTAATAACCCACTAGATCGAGGAAATTCCTGATCTCTGATGCATTCTTCTGTCGCTGTCAACCCAGAACTGCATCAACCTTCGATGAACCCACGGAGATACCACTCTTGGAAACCACATGGTCAAGGAATTTCACCTCATCCCTCCAAAAGTCGCACTTTTCTAACTTGATGTACAACTGGTGCTCACATAGTGTCTGCAACACAATCCTGAGATACTCATCGTGCTGCTCCCTAGACCTCGAATAGATCAAAATGTCATCAACAAAGGTAACAACAAACTGATCCATATATGGTCTGAATACTCGATGCATCAGATCCATATATGTTGCCGGCTCATTCGTCAACCCAAATGGCATCACCACGAACTCATAATGTCCATATCGAGTACGAAAGTCGATCCTCCCCTCTGATTCTCAACTGATGATACCCTGACCTCAAGTATATCTTTGAGAAGTACTGCGCTCCTCTCAACTGATCGACCAGATTATCTATCCTAGGTAGAGGGTACTTGTTCTTCATTGTAACTGGTTCAACGGCCTATAGTCTACACAGAGACAAAGTAATCCATCCTTCTTCACAAATAGCACTGGTGCACCCCACGGAGACGTACTTGGCCTAATGAGCCAAAAGAACTCAATCGATCTAGTTGTTCTTTCAATTCGCATAACTCAAGCAGAGCCATCTGATAAGTCGCAAGTGAAATCAGAGAAGTACCAGGTACCAACTCAATACAAAAGTCTATCTCGCTCCTAGGTGGCAATCCAGGAATCTCTTGAAAGAAAAAACCGCACTCTCAGACTGTGGGTATATCCTCCAAGGATAACTACTGTCCCCCATCCGCTGTACACAAAAATTTAGTCTGAGAAATGTGAATCGCCTACCCCCAAGAAGATCAAAGACTACGGACTTCTCGAAGCAATTCACTTGGCATGATAGGCAGCTAGCCAATCCATGCAGAGAATTACATCGAATTCAAACATATCTAATACAATCAAATCAGCCTCAAGATTAAGGTCTCATATTCTGACCACACAGACAAGACATACCCAGTGTAGAGTAGCTATCCCTCCTAATGGGTTAACCACACTCAATGAAGTCTCTAATGTAGTAGGTCCCAGACCCAAAAGCAACATAAAACTGCTAGAAATAAATGAGTGTGATGCTCCAAAATCAAAAAGTACATGTGCTGAGGTATGAAATAAATGTAGTGTACCATCGACAACTGTGTTAGACGCACGGTAGTCTCTCTTTGTTGATGATGTACTCGCCATAGCATTGGCTCTACCACCCTGCACTATCTACCGCCATCAGTCCTTGCAGAAAGTCTGCAGTTCCTCGAATATGACCCAATTTCCAACAGTTCAAGCACTCTTTTGTCACACTGATAAAACTGCTGCTGCTGTGACTGCAGAGGTTGTCGCTGAGTGTCCCAAGTCACTGGAGTAGTTGTATCAGTAGGCAAAGTCCTGGCAGGTATATCATTTCCTTGACGTCTGTCAAAACCCTGTCTTTGTTGATACGGATGGAGGCAAAGTCCTGGTAGGTATATCATTTCTTTGATGTCTATCAGAACCCTGTCTCTATTGATACGAATGGAATCCATTTCCCTTGTCCTTTCTAGGCTGGTTTCTCTGTGCTGCAGCTCGGTCTAGGTCTCTCTCTACATACCATGCACACTCCAGAACACCAAAATACGTCCTGAGTCTATGAGGAACAACTCTGGATCGTACTGCCGTCCGTAGGCGCTCCTCAAATTTAGCGGCCTTATCAGCTTCATCCGTAACCATGTGTGGAGCATAACGCGACATCATGGCAATGGTGGCCTCGTACTGTGCCACGGTGTGAGACCCCTGCTCCAATCGCATGAAGTCTGACACCATCTGCCGACGATAGCTGATAAGTCATGAAAATACCATATTTTATAAGTTTAATTCCATGACTTATCTGGTATTTTTCTCATATTTAATTCCCCATTTTACCAAGAATTTGCCAAATTCCTTTACCTTTGCATTATATTATAATTGTCTTAATTATGCCTAATTTATTGATGTAGAGATACTTTTGGAGACCAATCCTGGTCAAAGGAAAATAGACCCAAATTAGTTCAGATCAAACGGATCAGATTAGATCAATCAGTTCAGATCAGGCAGGTCAGTTCACAAAACCAGAAATGGAATCTGACCCGATTCGGATCACTCAAGCCAATCCGATCCGATCCAACAAAGCCAATCGACACAGCCAAGGATCCGACCTAACCCGACCAAGGCCCATTCAAGGTTGCAAAACCCGACTTGCTAATCGAGCCGGTTCAGCCCAACTCGCCTATGGCGAGTTAACTCGTTTTGGAAAGCAATGCTCTGTTCGTGCATTTTTGGAAAGAACAGAAAACACCGTTGGTGATCTTGCGTCCTTGATGGGGAGCCGGATTGAGAATGGAAATATTCGAATTAGCAACAATTGTTTGAAGCAAGTAATGATCAAGTAAGAGGGTATAGCTAGTTCGCTTTTGGCATGTTCTGAAATTGGAAGCCAAGAGAGCAACTACTAATTGTGCATTTGAAGAGAATTGGCTGCAATTTGGAAGTTGCTATTTTCGTTTTGGCAAGCGAGGAGGAGGGACGAAATTCTTCTGAATTGATCTTGGACAGAGGAGGAATCCTATAAATATGGAGAATTCTGAACGTGAATGGGAGAAACAAATTCAAGAATCCCAGTCTACCACTTTTCTTTTTTAATTTTCGTCTTAATTTTTCTGTTTTAGTTTTATTAGATTATTGTTGTTGAAGAAGGCTATGATTGTTCTTAGCTCTATGATGAGCTAATTTTCTTGCTAAGAAGGCTTTGATGTAATCTAGCCATGAAGTTTTAATTCCTTTATTATTGCAATTGAATTTATAATTCATATTTGAATATTTTATCATTGTGCTTAATCCAATTGAATGCTTGATAACCATTTAATTGTTTTTGTTAATTGTATTGAGATCGAGAGGATATATAATGTTAGTTTCTTATGATAGAATACCATATTCTACATGTTGATAGAGGTATTGGTATGGTTTATGTAGCTTTACATGAAAATACATAGAACTTAATGTGCTTGCATGCTTTTAAATTCACATAAAGATATCGTGGGTTATCGCAGGGAGGTAAGTTCAATGGTGTTGAAGAGAGACCTTTGGATAGATTTGGGATTTTCGCTTTCAAATTGGATTGTAATTTTCAATAGCATGAATAATTAAGATTTAATTCGGATTGGCAATGATGAAATCAAATGCCTTAGTATCTTTCATTTGGTTAACTTGTTATTTTATTTTCTTAGTTATTAATTTTAATTATTTGTTTAACACCCATCTCATTATTCAATTGTGCAAATAGAATTTAGGAAAGTAATTTCGGTATTTAGTAGCTAAAAATGTCTTGTGGGTTCGACACTCTATTTCATCACTTTATTACTTGCTACGATTTCGTGCACTTGCGAAACCGCACATCAAGT
>JAUPMG010119675.1:0-11790 GCA_031762675.1 Pachysandra terminalis | reverse complement strand
ACTTGATTACTTACCTTGAGAAGATGGAAGATGATGCAAATCAAGCAAACCAAAGCTTCAAGTTCTCCTTCTTCTCCAACCTCCAAGGTTTCCCCTTCTTCTACCTCCTCCAAACAAGCAAAACTTCATGGTTAGGGTTTATAAGATTTCTCCCAAGCAAAGAGACAACTAAAGAGAAACCCTTACCTTTTGTGTTTGGGTTCAATGAATTGTCCCAAGGAGAGCCATTGATCCCTAACCAAAACAAATTTAACCATTGGATGAGATACTTGTGTAAGAGTTTCCAGAACCCTTCACACACTATGTCTCTCAAAAAATCTAAGCCCTTGAATCAAAAGTAAAGCATCTAAACCACACAAATCACAAACACAAAAGCAAAAAGCAAAAAGCATAAAGCATTCAAGTAACATATTATACAATGGTGTGGTATGCTTATATGTTATTGTTTGGTGTGGTATGCTTATGTGTGTGTGCGTAGACATATACATTCACATATAGACACATAAGCATACCACACCAAACAATAACATATTATACAATAAGTTTTACAAGAAAACACACTTGACACAATTCATAGATGTGGATCCTATGTTAACAAGTTTCTATGTTCTCATCATAGGATTTCACTATATCCTTAGATTCTCCTTACCCTAGGTAACTTAAACTTGGCTCTGATACCAATCTGTCACGCCCCGAATCTGAGATATGTGATCTCGAGGATTTTCAAAGGAATGACCTTCAAATCCAAACCATAGATGCGGCCAAACCAATCAATTAACCCGTGGTTCAACAGATTGAACTAAGATCAGCGGAAGTCTCATAAAAATTAAAACTATAAACTAGAACCAACTAATATAAAATCCAACCACAAATAAATGATCCAACATAAATAAAAGTTTACAACATCCATGCCCACATGGGGTCAAAACATAAACATAATAAATAGTTTAAGTAGAAAGCCTGTAAAGTCTAGAGTTCCCATCTAGCTAAGGATCTCCCTTCCAAGTCCACCTTCATTGAAGAAGTTCACCTATTTCAACATAGGGTGAGCATGAAGGCCTAGTAGGAAAAATACATAGCAACTACAATAACTATTTTCATAATCACATGATAAGTCATGTTAATTCATGCAAGTTTCACCAAACATTACCACCTTAGTCATTTAATCAACAAAGTTAAAAAATCAATATCATCACTATCAAGTCACTCTACTCATTGCTTATTATCACAATCTCAACATAAATTCCATAAGTCATAGTTCATCTTAATGTCATGTCATTGTTTTGATTCATACATCATTACAGTCATAGTCATGCTCATCTTATTCAAATATCAATGCCAACATGAACTCTGTCATGAGACACACAAATGCAATCTAAATAGATACCATGTACTCATGAACTCTGTCATGATACACAAACACCATCTAGATAGATACCATGTAGTCATGAACTCTGTCATGAGACACATTTTCACATCCAAGGCTACCAACTCTCATGGCACCTTCTAACAATAACAATCCTCCTTTCACTAATCATATCATTCACATAACACAAATCAATCATAACCACAGTTCACACTAAGTACCAGTCATGCATTACACCACTATCAATTCACAGTCACATTGCACACCACATTCAAATGCATAATCACACAGCACACTCAATTCAATCCATAGTCACACAAAGATGACGAACAACACACATAAACAAGAATACAATGTAATTTGAAGTATGAAGCAATGCTTATGATGAATGAGATGATGCAATACATATGCAAGGGGTGTTTGGCCAAGCCTAACCATGAATTCAATCACGCATCTCCTCTAGGAAACTCTGTCCCAAGAATGTACTCATACGACCATATCATGGTCCCTCTTATCTAAACAGTACCGAAATCACTTTATCCATTTCTTTTAGGGAATTTTGACCCAAGGTAGAAGATGCCACCATCTTTCCTTTTTGGGGGTAATTCCCACGGTAGAAAACCACCCCTTTCCCATTTCCTTTTAAGGGATAATACATAAGATAGCAAATCCACCCTCTTTCCTTTTGGGGGATAATACCCATGGTAGAAAGCCACCCCCACACAATCATGCAGTGAACTTATCTAGAGTCACTCTCAATACATTTATTTCTAGTGAATCGATCTAGCATCACTCTCAATCACCTCATAGTTGATAATCACATCACAGTTCACAAGGCATATATAGGACATACCATAATTCAACCGATTCTCATACTTTGAATTTCAATATTCATTTAAAAATCACACCATATACCCTATAACATGTCATAACTCACTATAGACCTCATTAAACATCATATCATACCATTCATGGTCATAGCATACAGTAAACAGGGGCAAGTAGCAACTTTTGTTGCACAAAACCTTACACACACATTTAGCACAAAAACCAAAACCACATTCAACTTCAATACACCAAAACCAAGGTGTCCTCGAAGTTTAGACCACTTTAGGGCTCGGTAGTACCGAGTGACTTGCAGACAAACTCGGTAGCTCACCTCGGTAGCTACCGAAGCTCGACAGCTTAGACAAAGAATTTGGGGTGTTCGACAGGCGGACTCGGCACCTGCCGAGGTACCTGTCAAGGGTCTAATTCAGCCCAAAATCCCAAATTTTTATAGGGCTTCGTGCCCAACCTTACACAACCTCAATTTTACACTTTTCCACATACAAAAACATAGATTATACTACCATACATTAAATCAACATGTTACAAACAAAACCTAAGATCTAAACAAGGATTTACATGTTATATGCAACCCAAATCTCATGAGATTCAAAGCATACAAAGTCATGTCATCATCAAAGTACATAAATCAACATAAACATGGATTGATCACACATTACCATGCAAAATAAGAAATCTAGATGCATAATCCTAAAGAGTTATCATAATCCTACAAAACAAACTACCGTAGAAACTATAGAAGATCCCTACCTCATTTTCAAGCTTTTTCTGCAAATTCCTAGCAAGGAAAATCACCACTTTCTCTAGCCTTCTCCTTTCTTCCTTGTTCACCTTTTATTTTTTTCCCCTTTGTCCTTCTTCAGCAAAACCAGAACCTTCTCCTTTCCTCTCTTTTGGTCATGCTTGCCAAAGTGGGCAGTTTCTCACACACGATCCTATTTCGGAATGTGGATGCGTTAGTGGTAAACTTTCCCTCTACACAATTGATGAATTTAAATTAGTTGAAATGACCAAAGTGACCCTACCTCTACAACATGGGCCAAACGACCAGCTCATAGCTCAGTCTAACTCATCCTTTGGGATCCAGCCCAAAACTCCTGAAATTCATCAAATTACATAAGTTACCCACTATTTCTCCTTAATTGCAAAATAATCCAATTAAGCTAATTCTCTTTCATTTAAATCCTATGCTTTATTAAGATGATTAAATTGGATTTAATCATTCAATTAAAGAGTAGGGTTAAGGTCACTACATATAGACTACAAGGAGACATTCTCACCAGTTGTAATATTTCCCTCCATTTGCCTCATTTTAGCTATTGTCCTACACCTTGATTTAGATCTCTACCAGATGGATGCCAAAACTGTGTTTCTCAATCGAGAACTGGATAAAGAGATCTATATGGATCAGTCAGAGGTTCGTGGCCAAGGGGCTTGATGTAGTGACCCTGACCCTACCATTTAATTTAATGATTAAATGGTAGTTAATCCTATTTAAAACCTTAGGATTTAATTGATATTTAAGGGGCTGGAATGGACCTCTATGTAAATATGAAGAGTTCGTATTTAATTGTACTATTTATGTGAATATAGGTGTAATGGTCATAGACCCAACACAACAAAATTAAGTAGACAAGTGGGTTGGACGAATAAGCCCAATGGGTAAAGGTAAGGGTACTATAGATTTTTACTACCTAATTTCAATTAGAGAGAGGGAGATAATGGGTTCTCCCACTAACACACGTAATATCTTAGGAGAAAGAAACTGTGGTGTTTCATATGATCAAACGAAAGAGAGAGAAAGAGGAAAAGACTGTTGCAGAAATCTAGAGAAGATTTGGGTGATCCTTGTTACTAGAAATCTACCTAGATCAAATCTACGGAAAGGAGGTATGGATTCCTGTGCTTCTACGGTACCTAGCTTTATGTATAATTTCAATACTATAGATATAGATGCAATGCATGTTCTTGATTGTGAAAGCATGTTAGATCTAAGATATAGAGAAACTAGAAAGAATGGTTGCTATGTCGTTTGTTTGATATATATGCTACTCTTGTGTTGCTGTGTTTCCTGTGTTATTATATGTTCTTATGGATTATGTTTATGTTCTTAGATCTATGTTCAATTATGTGTCGATTTACTTGTTTAGATCTATAGAACAAAAATTAGCTCCTACGTCTCTACCTTCGCAGAGTTCCTAGGCTAACGATTATCCCTTTTCTTGCTTTCCCTAGTCCCTGACTCACAAGTAGTACATTTAGAATAGAAAGAATAGATATCCGGCTTAACCTTTCGTAGCTGACTTGAGTCCCTCAAAACTCATTCGATTGCTCGTGACGGATAGATACATATGGGGTTTAGCTATTGAAGTGAGTCTTTTTTCCGAGATGCATGTGCTCAAGCTATTCTTCTATTTCACCTAAGAAGGGTGACCAACTTTCTTGTTTCCCCGTCCATGAGATTTGACAAATGAAACACCCGGCGTAACCAGAATCGAATAGTAATTCCCAACCTCCAAAACAAATGAAAGTCGTGAGTTTTCATGAATTTGATGTTTGGATCATATGAATGGGATGTAGAGACTGAAAAACCAATGTTAGAACCTTAGAAAATCTTTATTTTGGTTACAGGCATGAAGCCCTAGAAGAAAACCTAGAAAATTGGCTAAATTTTCCTTTCGGTAAGAGTCTCGGTAGCTACTGAGTAGCTACCGAAAATCCCTAAATTTTCATCATTCTGGACTTGCTACCGAGGCTTGGTAGGAGTGCTACCAAGAGGTTCTGTAGGAGTCTCAGCAGCTACTGAGTAGCTACCGAGATCGAAATGAGACCAAAATTTAAGGGTAGATCCCCTATTGAGTTATGCACATGCCTATATAGTTAGTTTGTGTGCAAAAGATCTAGAATTGGTCGAATCATAAAAAGTATTGGAGAAGGTCTAGCATTCAGGATTATCAGACTGATTTGAATGGTATTTTAGGTGATATCGACTCAAAGGTTTTGGATATGATCATAGGACCTCAAGATAGGATTAGTATGATTAGAAATGGTCGCGTAAGACTTGATGGATTGAATGTTGCTTTTAGCATCCAATGTTGACTTAGGTTTGACTTGGGTTGACTTCTGTATGACTTGTGTTTGACCTTGATGATGTTTGAATTGAATGATTGTTTGAGAGTACTATGAGTATCCATAACTTTGTCTTGAGAATTTGTAATCAATATTTAGAATTTTTTAGTGGCGGTCATGTCAATTCTGCAATTAAATTTGACTTTTGGTGACGGTCAATCTATAACCGCTACTAATAGTTTAACACCACAATAATTTTGGCGGGATTATTCCCATTCAATTTAAAATCTTTGAGTGACGGTCCGATTAGAATCACAACTAAAGGTTAACACCTTTACTGACGGTCAGGCCAAAACCGTGACTAAATGGGACTTTTAGTGACAGTCGGGTTAGCACTGCTACTAATAGTTTCATACCGCATTAATTTTGGCAGGATTATTCCCTCTCAAATTAAATCCTTTTAGTGACAGTCGGGTTAGAACCGCCACTAAAGGTCAACACCTTTACTAACGGTCAAGCCAAAACCGTGACTAAATGGGACTTTTAGTGCCGGTCGGGTTAGCACCGCTACTAATAGTTTCATACTGCATTAATTTTGGCTGGATTATTCCCTCTCAAATTAAATTCTTTTAGTGACGGTCGAGTTAGAACCGCCACTAAAGGCCAACACCTTTACTAACGCTCAGGCCAAAACCGTGACTAAATGGGACTTTTAGTGCCGGTCGAGTTAGCACTGCTACTAATAGTTTCATACCGCATTAATTTTGGCTAGATTATTCCCTCTCAAATTAAATTCTTTTAGTGACAGTCGGGTTAGAATCGCGACTAAATGTGACTTTTAGTGACGGTTGGGTTAGAACCGTGACTAAAGGTCAAAACCTTTCGGGACTGTGAGGAAAAAACCGCAACTAAAGGTTCTATTTAGTGGTGGGCATACCCAACTGCGACTAAAAGCAACTTTTAGAGGCACAAATTAATGACCGCTGGTGATAAACAGTCGGTAATAAGCTACGTTTTTGTAGTGTATGCTGTACACATAGAATAATCCTATCCCTTAGCCGTGAATATAGGGATGAAGTTACATTGGTGGGACATCCTGGACAGTTATTGGATCATGTGGGAACTTACTATATTTCACATTACCATAAAATGTTTCCCTTTCATTCTGCATCGCACGTCTTTGTTGATATTATGGTGAGAGCCTTGTGTATGAAACACTTGGCCTAATTTCCATATAGAATTAGGCGTCTGGATATTATGATGTTGACTTTTGAATTATACTCGTGAGGATGGGAGAGAATAATGGATTGCGTGATTTTTATAGTTATTCACTTTATCTCACCACCAGCACATATGATATTCTTATCACGTAATTGACACTTATTGCACTTTCTCATAATGTTGGAGCATAAGCAAATACACTTCATCAAAGGATTGCTCATTCTGGCTTCCATCTTATGTGTGTTGTATTATATCTTCTAGGTTGAGGAGCTTGGTCATGAAGAGAGAGCCTAGATTGGGTATCGCACTCTGGTAGAACTTTAGTGTTGGTTTAGAATTAGACTTTTCCTCTTTTAGACTTTATTAGATTTAGGATCTCGATGTAATCCCATTAGATTCCGTCAAGGTCTAACTGTCACACCCTAAATCCGAGATATGGGATCTCGAGGATTCCAAGGAACTGACCTTCAGATCCACCACATGGATATGGATAACCAGCCACATAATCAACCTAACCCTGGTTGAATCAGAGTTTGATAATATAAATTCAATAGCGGAAGTCTCATTAATTAAAACCGTAGCTCAACTAGACATGTAAAGCTATCACCCACAAATAAAATAATCAAATCTAAAAGATATCTATTACAATTCTACCCACCATGGGTCAAACAAATAAAATAAAACTGAATAAAGTAAAGTCATGTAGTCTCAAAAGCAAAAGTATCTCAAACACCATCTCCTCTCCAGCGAGCCAGGATCAAACAAATTGATTACCTGAAGAGATAAGGATCAGTCGTACCCTAGTAGAGAAATCCAACGAGACTACAATATCCACTTTTATACATGCATAACAATATGATTATTTCATGCATTTCAACCATCATATAATATCATAGTCCAATGTAAGTCATACTAAAATCTCACATAATAGTATGTATATCACAATCATCATATGAAATTTCTATTCACATGGAAACCATACAATATCATATCATAACAAGTCAATAGTTCACAGATACCATAGTCTCACTATGTTAATACTACCCACATGATCCATCATGTTTAAACAGATTCTACATGGTTCCACCATGTTTCCAAACAAAACATACATACATACATACACATGGTCCCACCATGTGACACAACAACAAAGATCACAGCAATCACATAGTCTCACTATGTTCCACAACAAACACCACATGGTCCCACCATGCTACGGCCAATCAATCACATAAACAAACACCAGATGGTCCCACCATGCTACGACCAATTACCCACAAGGTCCCACGTTGCTACAACCACTAATCACAAGTATCACGAACCAAACCAGAAATTTCCAATTTATAAGATTTTCTGATTTATTCGCAACCTTCCTCTCGTATTTCTATGAGTGTGGATAACAATAGTCAAAACTTAAGCGGGAGTTATTATCAGTTCTAGTAAGATATAAGTAACTAATACTACCAAAGCTTAAAGTAAAAAATTCTAGGAAAATAAAGTCTACTCCTAGACTATAACAATGATTCTAGGAGAGTACGCTACCCATTCTAGTCTCTCTCTTCGCATCTAAGCTCCTAAACCTGAAATATAAACAACACACATAACCTGGAAGCCAGAATGAGTAAACCTTCAATGAAGTGTATTCACCTATGTTCCAACTTTAGGAGAAAAGTGCAATAAGTGTACAATGTGTAATAAGCAGTATATGTGCTAGTGGTAAACAGTGTGGAGATTTAACTATAAATATACACAATCTGAAGTTCTGTCCCATTCTCACAGAGTATATCTCAGTAGTCAATAACCCTACAACTATATGCATAGATCTATATGAAAATTAGGCCAAGTGTTTCATACACAAGGCTCTCACACTAATATTAACAAAGATATGCAAATGCAAGTGAAATGCAAACGCTGTATGGAATGTGAAATATTGTAAGTTCCCATGTGGTCCCAATCTCTATCCGGGGTGTCCCAACAACATTAATTTTCCCCAGGATGTTCCAACAACCTGAAATCATCCCCCGTCGTAACAGTCCAAGGAATAGGATTATTCTATGTGTACAACATAGTTTTAAGGGTTTTCAATCTAGGGGGCACAATCCCCCCACTTATTTTTTATCACGGGCCCGTGGCCAAAGCTCACATCCACATGTTTATTCCTTTAGGGAATCTTACATATTCACAATACATGGTCTCACTGTCTCCCAAGATTACACCAACGTGCAGATCCTTAGGATATTTTACCATCTTCCAAGCTTACACCAATATACGGATCCTTGGGTAACCATCATCCCTCAATACTGTAGAGGTATCCCTATGTTGGTTCACTCTGAGCTTGGGTACGATCACAGAGTCCTCTCATAGGACTATAGTGGCTATCAAGTCAAATATCTCATGTGTTAGTTTAAACCTGAGGGTATCATGTGGTGTATTACACTACGCTATCATAGCCAGAAGGTCCATATGCAACATCCAAATTCAAATCCATTTATTAATGCATCATACAATGATTCATAGACATATATTCAAATCATCAAACATATGGGCATAGCCCCATAATCTACTCTACTATGTAAAACAAAGTGCACAATCAACTAATATATCTATATTTATAATACTATGAGGACAACAGGGCAGTTATGTACTTATGGATAAATGAAATAATGCTAGTTGGGCACACAGGCGCCAAACTCCTCATCAACATATTTGAACCTTAAAACAAGATCCATCCATCATAAATATGTCTACAACGCATCAAGATGCCTAAACCAATCACATTCCCAAAGGAATTATGCAAGAAGCACCTCAAATATGCCTTTTCATCACAAATGAAGGTCAATACTTAATCACAACTACCATTTGCATCCAAATACATGTATTGTGATGGTATAAAGCTAATAGAAGTTTTTTGGGACCATACACTCTTATTTCCCCAAAGTCTCCTATTGCTCGGCCAAGTGTAGAAAATCCAACTTCCGGGTAGAGGGGTCAGATTTTGCATGATTAGTCTATTTGTCCCAGAAGCAAGCCAAACACGTGTGGTTAGTCAAGATACACACGCTTCCATTTGAATCACTCAAATTGGACCAAGGGAGCTACTCGGCAAGGTGCTCGGCAACCCTTCAGCGCACCAAAATGTGCAAAAGTGTGCCAAATAATTTGACACCTCCGGGTTTGGTCCAAATGAGTCTCGATAGACGAGATGCCAACTCAGTTATTCACTAGTTTGGTTCGGCGACCTCTTAGCTTCAGCGAAAGAGGCCCGACGACCTTTTAGACTCGCCTAGGCTATCTTCGGCGACAAAACCAGAGAGCCAAATTTAGCTCTGAGATTCGGCGATTTCTTCAGCTGGCCGAACAGGTCACCGAAGCTCGGGAAGGGTCCATATAAATTGAAATTTCACTAGGAGGTTGTTCACACTCCCAGGAAGGTTCGATTATACTTAATTTTTGAAATTAGTTGGTCTTTAGTGGAAATTCGGGGTTTTCCATCTATTTTCTCCACTTGGGGTTTGGTTTTTCCACAATTCAAGTCAAATATAGAGGTCAGGTGTTTAGGGTTACCACATACAACATGAATCTAGGTTGAAATCCCAAGGAGAAGGTGGGCATATGACAATTAACCCTTCTCCTGGGTCATAATACAAAAAATACAACTAACACATCTTCAAAGAGAGGAGACCCAACTTGGGGCGTTGCCGAAATTGCATCGGGGTTGATTCGTCGTGTCTCCGCGATTTCCATAGATCTTCTATGCTCCAAGGCTACAAGGGAAGAGAAGAGAGGAAGCAGAAGGAGAAAAATGAATGAAATTGGTCTAAGTTTCCTATTCATAGGCTAACGGGTCAAATTGGAAATAAGTTCATTTTTCAGTTGGACACCAAATCAGCTTCTGCTAGAGGGCTTTTACTGGCGGGTCTAAGGTGGATCTCGGGAGTTGTCGGATATGATTTATTATTTAATCTAATTATTTTATTTCAAATTTAGCTCTAAGGTCTCTGCTGACTAATCGGGCTGGTTACCTAAAAAGATTAAATCTTCCTAATGTCTCGAGGTCCAAGGCGATAACTAATATGTTTTGACTTCCTGAGATTAAGGGTTAGGTGAAAACTGATCTAACCTATTAGTGAATTTGTTTTACTAATTTCAAGTTAAACCTGGTTACTAAACTTAATTAATTAGGGGTGATTATTCAGCTTCTTACTGTATAGGCTTAAAATAATTTCGTCCCCGAAATTTCTCTAGGGAGTCCTAAAGGCGAAGGTATGGAACTACGTGAATGCGCACACATAAGAGAACAAAATACTAGCACAATATCATAATTATACACAAAAGGTAAAACATATCAGTTCATTACATAGAAAGGGAAGGTCTGATATGGTTACCCATAAGTATACAATCCGATGAAATGAAACTGAAAGCAAAACACTTTACAAGAAACAAAACCGATAAAAGAACTAAAATTTCTACACTGCAAAAGAAACAAGAAAAACAAGGCTAAGGCCGATCCTTTAGAGGTGGTGATGGTGGCATGCTAGAGAGAGGCGCTGCATTCGACACTCGCCCACATCCGAAAGTATCCTAGGAGGGTAGCATCCACAGTCCTCTGCAGCCGGGGTATCTATCTCCTGTTCCGGCGATGCTCTGTTGTTGCCTCAGTCCTCATCCTCAAGTATGTTCTCGAGTTAGCCCTCTCCAAGGCAGCAAGTCTTGCCTCAATAGAAGGTCCACGCCTAGGAACGAAGTCCAGTCCAGGTACGGCCGAAGTAGAAGCTCGGTGTGGTCAATCAATCTGCTTCAGAGGAGACTCGAAATCCTGCTCCTCCTGCTCCTCTGGATGGTGATGTTGCTACTAAAGCTCATCTGCATGCCAAGGAAGTCCCATTAAGGAGAGGTTCGTGTAGGTGAAAGACCTCTCAATCGAAAGCTTGTCCAATTTCCTTAGTCGGAACCAGCAGGGTCCTGGCAAGCTACCGGCACGCCGGTAGGGTTGCTAGACCAACTGGGTGCAACCGGCACGCCGGCAGGTCGCCGATTGGATCCAGTACGGGGCTTTTCAATGGTTTTTCATAATTCAAGTTAGATTTAACACTTTCACTCAACATAAACTCATAATTAATTTAAGTTTCGACTCTAACCCAATAATAATCTCATTCAAATCATCAAAGTTTCATGCTTGGAAGAATTAGAATTAAAAGATTTAGATTTTATGAAGAACATAACTTTATATGAGTTGAATTCGATGGGGTATGTCATATTCTTTGAATATGGCATATCACCTAATT
>JAUPMG010119664.1:0-11790 GCA_031762675.1 Pachysandra terminalis | reverse complement strand
TTAAGAAATTTTTAATATCTCATAAATTACATCTTATTTAATATCCATTTTATCTAACCTTTTTGGGCTAGATATCGTTTGCCACTCCTAAGCTTTGTTTGGGGTGAAGGTTGTGAATCCAAATTATGAACCTCAAATGAGAATTCTGGTTTAGGTCGTGACAGGGTAGATTAGTAAGTTTAGGGAGGAGTCTTAGTGGAGAAGTTACCTTATCTATTGGTTAGGTGTGAGGAGAGCTAAGAACGGGTAAAGAAGTAAAATTAATTAGTTTTAGAGGTTAGCAAGAGGGGTCAATGAATAGTGACGTGAATAGTATTTTTGAGAGGGTGAGTTAGGGTTTTGATGTTTAAGAGAAAGGGAGAACCAATCCCTAGCCGTCACAAACCGTGATAAAAAAATCAAATACGGGTTTGGTTGTAGAGAAAAGAGAGAAGAAGAGAGGAGGAAAGAAGGAAAAAAGGCTATGGAAGAAATAAGGAAGAAAGACTATGGAAGAACAAGGCAAAAGGGAAACTTGGTGATCACCTATTGCTGGAAAATCTGCAGGAAACATATCTAAGAAGAAAAGCTTAGGATACGAGATAGGGATTCCTGCGTTTCGACGGTAACTTCCTTTATAAATATTTTCGATGCTATAGATATAGGAAGCGTTGTATGATCATGTATGTTCTGCATATTAGATCTAAGATCTAGAGAAAATAGTAGGAATAATGCTATGATGTTTGTTTTACATGATCTATTGATGCTGCTGTGTTTACTATATTATTTTGTGTTTTTAAGAAATATATTCATGTTCTTAGATCCATGGTTGATTATCTGTTAGTTACTTGTTTAGATCTATAGAAATAATTAGGTTTTATGTGTTTGAGGTTTGAATCATATGAGTTAGTTTTAGGGATTGATTTATGATCATTAATGCCTTATAAAACACTAGGTTTGAGTAGAGGCACGAAGCCCTAGAAGAAAACCCAGAAACAGGCCAAATTTGCCGTTCGGTAGCAGTCTCGGCAGCTACCGAGCAGCTACCGAAATCACCCAAAAACTCCAACTGCATGGACTTGCTACCGAGCTTTGGTAGTTGTGCTACCAAGCCTCTCGGTAGGAGTCTCGGCAGCTACCGAGGCCCAATGAGCTTCAAAATTTTATAGGAAGGTTCCCCATTGAGTTGTGCTCATGCCTACAAAGTTGGTTTGTGTGCAAAAAGTATAGAATTGGTCGAATCGTAAGAAGAATAGGAGAAGGTCACAAATTTGAGATTTTCATAATGATTCGAATGGAATATGAGACGTTATCGATTCAAAGGTTATGGATATATTCATAGGACCTAAAGATAAGCTTAATATTAGTAGAGATGAATGCTTAGGACTTAGTTGGTCAATTGGTGCATTTGGCATCCAATGTTGACTTATGTTTGACTTGATTGACATTTGTATGGCTTATGCTTGAAATTGATAATGTTTGACTTGAATGACTAATTGAAGGTACTGCGTGTATCCATGACTGTGTCTAATGTTTGTGCCTGATTGACTTGAATTATGATTGTGGATAGGTGAGCTTCCACCTTGGATGAAAGTCCCTAAAGGAAAGGTCTCATAAGGTCGATTCCACCGTGGGTGAAAGTCAATAAAGGAGAGGCCTCATAAGGGTGATTACACCATGGGTGAAAGTCCCTAAATGAAGATCTCGATTACAGGAGACTTCCTTTGTGCAAAGTCTCTAAATGGAATGTGAACTAAGGGTGTATTCCACCGCGAGTGAAAGTCTCTAAAGGAATAAGACTGGTGTTTATACCGTGGGTGCAAGTCCCTAAAAGAATGGTTGTATGGTCGTATGATTGAATGAGCATGTGACTAGGGTAGGCCTGGTGACACCTTGCATTGCATTGCATTGCACTTCATTTCGTTCTATGCTTGCATCATACTTTGCCTTACGTTGCTTTTGGGTTTGAGTGACTGTGATGCATTATGACTTGGTTGATTGTGAATGTGATTGTGATTGTGGTTACTTGGTCGTAGCATGGTGGTACCATGTAGATAATGGTGTGCTTCCACTGTGGGTGCAAGTCCCTAAATGAATGATACAGAAGACTACCTCCGTGGGTGCAAGTCGCTAAAGATTGATTTTGTGAATGATATGTGGTAATTGTTATGTGTTTGATTAAGTGGTTTCTCGGTTGTAGCATGGTGGGACCTAGTGATTGTTTGTTGGTTGTAGCAAGATGGGACCTTGTGGTTGTTTGTTGGTTGTAGCATGGTGGGACCGTGTGGTATTTTTGGTTGTTTGCTGGTTGTAGCATGGTGGGACCATGTGATGTTTGCTTATGTGATTGATTGGCTATAGTATGGTGGGACCATGTGATGTTTGTTATATGTTTGTTGGTTGTAGCATGGTGGGACCATGTGATGTTTGTATAACAACCTGAAAATTTAACTGTGTATGTCTATTTTAATAAATATGTATGGTATTTAATTTCTTCTGTTGGGTTAACCAAGGGGTTAATTCAACATTGCGATTGGTTGTGACCCGCCACATTCTTTGGACGTTACACATCATAGCAGATTCCTTTTCTACTTTTAATGGTTGGTTTGGATGCTTTTGCTTTTGTATTTGTGAGGTGTAAGGTTTAGATGTCATGCTTTGATTCAAGGGCTTGGATTAGTCGAGATTTAGGGTGTGTAAAGTTCTATTAACTCTCACATGTGTTTGTCTTGTATGGTTGAGATTCTATGTTGGATTTATCTAGGGTTTAGATTGTGCCACCTCACCATGTAAGAAACACGAGATATTTAGGAGATATTTTAACCTCTTCATTCTATTCCACGCATGGGAGAGGCTTTGTTTGCAAACATAGAAATTAGGGTTTGCTGAGAAGCTTGAAGTCTTTCTTGGAGCAAGTTGGTGATTTCTTCATTTCTTTTGTAAGTAAACTCATTCAGATTATTCTTTGATTGATTAGGAGTTCATAGAATATCTCTTCATGGCTTCTCCATGATTTGTTCCATTCTATTGATTGAAGAATGTTTTCTTGTAAAATTTGTATCTAATGATGTTCAGATTGGATGAAAGTTGTTTTATTCTATGTGAAATAGGGTGTTGATCGTTTGGTTTTCAAATCCATTGAATCTATGATGTTTGTATGGAGAGATAGCCCCATTTCTGGGTTAACTCAAGATTTGGCAACCATCTCGGTGCGCCAAATTGTCCGCCAAGACCTACAGGAACTGTTGGCGACCTACTCGGTTCGCCGAGGATTTCTGAGGATTTTTCACTCCCGGGAAATGTCGTCGAGAACCCTTCGGTGCGCCGAGAATTTTTCTAAGAAATTTGACTCCCTAGAATTGTCGCCGAGGACCTTCAGTGCGCTGAGAATTTCTGTTGTGATATGTTCAGCTTGTTTTGTTGCACATATAATTCTCTTTGTTTGGTTTGATCAAATTCATAGATAATGGACTTATACATTGGACTGTTCGTGTACCTTGCTCTTCATGACTTCATACGATGATGCATACATTCCACTTACTTGCATTTATGAATGATGTTATTGGATGAATGAGAGTTGAGTAATGATTAATTTGATATTACACCCTATACACAATAATGATAATTTCGTAGTTAATGTGCACCTCATCACTTGCACTGCTTTGACTCTTGACCTCGATTTGGTCTATGAGTAACTCCTTCTATCTCAAAGTTACTGCATTGGACTCATGAGTGAAAAGAGTTTTAATACATCTTGTATTGAGTGAGGTTTGACTAAATGAGTTGAGAGATTAGCTACCCCAATACCCTCATCAATGTTTGTGATTCTTATTCCCAAGGTATTTCATGATTTGAATGCTTGGATGTATATTCAGAGAGAGTGTTCTCTGTTAACTATCAATGAACATGATTTCCTGAGGCAATCTACGTGATAGAACCTTGGCGTATTACCCATGATCAAAAATCAAGTGGGGGGATTATGCCTTCTAGGTTGAAAACCCTTAAGACTATGTTTGCGCTCATAGAATATCTTATCCTTGAGAAGGCCCTGTATTGGGGGGATGGTTCATTAAGACATCTTGCTCATAGGAATTGATCAATTCTGTGGGAACTTGTCATATTGATGGGTATAATAGAGCGCACAGCATCTTAGATTGATTGCTTAGATCACCTTGGTGTACACTATCTATATCTGGAGCACTACATGCATTTAACAAAGATTTGACCTCATTCATTCTCATTATAATCTGTCTCCTTCTATTATTTTATTGGATTATCCTTGATTAGTGGTCGTGGCCCTATATCAATCTTAGATTACTTTGAATGCTTTTACTTACTAGCTTTGATAGCTTATGCTTTCTAGCAAACCATGTTTCAGGTTCTTTAGATGAAGAACCTCTGGATGCCAAGGTACAAGAGGATGAAGATCAATTTTATTATGATCTGGGATGTAATAACATAATACCTCTTTCTTTTTGGGATTTGGAGATGTATTATCTTTCTTTTCAAGTTTCAACTGTTTTGGGAAATTTGATTAGAACTTGGAACTTATTTTACTTTAACCTTCCACTGCTTTATTCAAACTCTGATGTAATATATTATATGATGTTATTCCGTTATTTGTATATTTTCTTCTTGAATGTCCTATGATGTTCAAGGTAATACAGAGACACTTACTGCCACTCCTTTCTTTTAGAAAGTGAGTCATATTTCAGATTACTAAGGGCTCCCAAGTGAATCCTTTAGTTTGGGATGTGACAAGGTTGGTATGAAAGCTATAGTTCTTCATTTTAATCAATTTTCTCTAAGTTTTTGATATGACTACAATTCGAAAGTCTTCAAGGTGTACATGTTTCATAAATTTTTTTCTGGATGTTAATTGCTAACCATCTAAAGTTCTTAACTTATAAGACATTTGGTTGTTACCAAACTCAATTTTCAGGTACTCAACCAGTGAAATGGCTGGTAGAAGGGGTAAACGTGCAAGTACGATTCCACCCGAAGAGAGTAATGCAGATAGTCCACAGCTGGTAGGCATCTATCAAGCAATGTGAGACATGGCCACAATGATGCAACGTCAGCAAGCCCAACTTCATACTCGAGGGCAAAGGAACATGGTTGGAATCGAGATCTTCAAGAAGTTGGGTCCGACTACTTTCAATGGGACAACAGATCCGGTTGTAGCTCAAGCCTGGAATGACTCCATCGAGCATATATTCAAAGTTATGGAAGTGGAAGATCTGGACATGGTCCGCTTTGTAGCATTCATGCTTGAAGGGGAAGCTCGGAGATGGTGGAAATCAGTTTTGGCAATCAACCCTGTCAACTGTTGGTTGAAATTCAAGGAAGTTTTCTACCTTGAATACTTTCCCAAGACGATTAGATACGAGAAGGAAGAGGAAGAGAAGAAGGATTTTAGGTTTGAAAGTGGTTTGAGGCCGAATGTCTGGAGTCGGCTAGTGGTGCGAGAATTCCCTAAATACCACAAGGTGGTAGACTGTGCGAGGAAAGTGGAGAAAGACATGCTAGAATTCTGTAAGACCTTGGATCAGAATTTAGTGAGGAATAATGTGAACCGGGAAATTTTAGAGGCAATCAGTTAGAACAAATGAAGAGGTAGAGAATGCAAGGCTTGTCTTACTCATCCGACCCTAGGAGGCCGATCATCACATGCTTCAACTGTGGAAGGCCTGGTCATCACTTAAAGGAGTATCGTGCACCAAGGAAGCCTCAACAACAATTCTTTCAAGGGTAGCAATAGCTAGTGCCAAAGCCGCAGTATCCTCAGCTTCCTAGGTTGTACCACAAGTTCAGCCATTCAAGGGAATTAAGAATGGACCTCCTCAGCAGCAGCCACAACAACACTCTCAGCAACAACCTCAGTTGGGCAAAGTCTTTGCACTGGAACCACAATAGAATTACATCATGGAAGGTATTATACGCCTCTTACACATTCCTGCAAAGGTTTTGTTTGATACCGGAGCATCTCATTCATTTATAGCTTCTTCACTAGCACTTTGTTTGGGTTTGCACATGAAGGATCTGAGTAGGAGCCTTATTGTAGCTAACCCAGTAGGAGGCACATCACAATTAGATAAAGTCTGTGAGTCTTGTATGATTATGTTGGGTGAGTCTACTCTATCTTGTAACCTTATTGTACTGAACATGCATGAATTTGATGTGATTCTAGGAATGGACTGGCTAGCTGCACATCATGTGCAAATAGACTATCATGAGTGAGTAGTCAATTTTCTATCTTCGAAAGGCAAGGTGATAAAGGTGGAATGTTCAAGATTGGGAATACCCAATCTTTCGGCTTGTTTGAATTTGTGGTCATTTGAAGTGAAGAGTGGTTGGAAAGGCATTCCCAAAGTGAATCAATACGAGAAGGTATTTCAAGACATTCCTGGACTACCTCCTAAGCAAGAAGTGGAATTCCGTATCGACCTAACGGCAGGAGTGTCACCTATTGCGTTACAGACGTATCGAATTGCACCTATAGAATTGACGGAGTTAAGGAAGCAACTGGATGAGTTACTAGCTTTACAGTTCATTCGACCGAGTACGCCGCCTTGGGGAGCACATGTTCTGTTTGTTAAGAAAAAGGATGAATCTTTCAGACTGTGCATCGACTATCGCAGATTGAACCAGGTTACCGTGAAGAACAAATACCCGCTACCTCACATTGAAGACTTGTTTGATCAGTTGAAAGGGGCATTTTACTTCTCAAAGATCAATCTCTGATTCAGATATCATCAGTTATTGATCAAGGAAGAAGACATACCGAAGACAACGTTCCGGACTAGGTATGGTCATTTTGAGTTAGTAGTTATGCCTTTTGGACTAACGAATGCACCGACAACGTTTGTAGACATGATGCAGAGAATCATTAGGCCTTAATTGGAAAAATTCATGGTAGTATTTGTCGACGACATTCTAGTCTACTCGAAGACCAAGGAATAGCATGAGAGTCATCTAAACCTCACATTGCAAACATTGGTGGACCATCAGTTGTACGCCCTCTAAGTGCGAGTTCTAGAAGGAAGAGGTGAAATTCCTAGGTCACGTAGTGACTAAGGAAGGTATCACAGTAAACTTGAGCAAGGTTGAGGCAGTGTCGAGTTGGGAACAGCCCAAGAATGTTGCTGAGATCCGCAGTTTCCTTAGACTAGTAGGTTATTACAGACGGTTCATAGAGGGATTTTCACGCATTGTGACTCCATTGACTAAGCTTAAAAGGAAGGACGCAAAGTTTAATTGGGATGAAGCTTGTTAGACAACTTTCACGACCCTCAAGGAGAAGTTGACTACTGCACCAGTGTTGACTATCCCTATTAGCGGCATAGACTTCATGGTTTGCACAGACGCATCTCTATCTGGACTAGGTTGTGTGCTGATGCAAGAATGTAAAGTTGTTGCATACGCCTCGAGACAACTGGAGACTCACGAGAAGAATTACCCTACTCATGATCTGACGCTTGCAGCTATCGTTTTTGCACTGAAGATTTGGAGACACTATCTGGTTCGCGAAACTTTCGAAGTATTTTCCAATCACAAGAGATTGAAGTATCTGTTCTCTTAGAAAGACTTGAACATGAGACAGAGGAGATGAATGGAGCTTGTTAATGGCTACAATTTCTCACTGCAGTACCATCCGGGCAAGGTAAACGTTGTAGTAGATGCGCTTAGTAGAAGACCTAGAAGTGTGGTAGCTCACATGCTTGTTCAAGAGTGGAAATTGTATGAGACCTTATCAGATTTCAACTTTGTTGCTCGTAGAACGAATTGTGGAATGAAGCTGTGCAACATCCTTACTAAGCCCTCACTGAAGTCAAGAATCATCGAACTTCAAGAGAAGGAATCATGGATGCAGGATTTGGCCCAGGATACAGAAAGGACAGACTAGACTAAGGAAGAAGATGGGAGTGTGAGATTCAAAGGGAGACTCTGTGTGCCATAGGATGAAGACTTGAGAAGAGAAATCCTAGAAGAAGCTCAGCGATCTCGTTACTTTATTCACCCTAGTAGGAAAAATATGTATTACGATCTTCGATGGAACTATTGGTGGAAACGGATGAAGGTGGAGATTGAGGAATTTGTGACTAAGTGTACAACGTGTCAGCAAGTGAAGGCAGAACATCAAAAACCAAAAGGAGCACTTCAACCTTTACTGATCAGAGAGTGGAAATGGGAACATATATCTGTGGATTTCATCACAGGATTGCCCAAGACCCGCAACAACCATGATATGATTTGGGTGATAGTGGATCGACTGACGAAGTCAGCACATTTCTTACTGACGAAGACTACAATGAATACTGACGACTTAGCAAGGTTGTATGTCAGGGAGTTTATTTGACTTCATGGAGTACCCATGACTATTGTGTCAGATCTCGGCTCTCAGTTTCCTTCAAGGTTTTGGAAGAGTTTGCATAAAGCTTTGGCGACGCAATTCAATTTTAGTACTACTTTTCATTCACAAAAAGATGGTCAAACAGAATGAGTTAATCAGGTATTAGAAGACCTTTTGAGGTCGTGCATCTTGGACTTCAAGGGAAGTGTGGAGGATCATTTTGCATTGGTGGAGTTTTCCTACAAAAACAGTTATCGGACTAGCATCAGTATGGCTCCATTTGAAGCACTGTATGGAAGACCCTGTCGATCACCTTTGTGTTGGAATGATGATAATGCACATATTCCTCTAGGACCTGAGATAGTAACAAAGACAACAGAGAAGATTAGAATCGTAACAGAGAAGATCAGAATCATCAGAGACAGACTTGTTACAACACAGCACATGAAGAAGAGGTATGCAGACGTAAGAAGAAAGAATCTGGAATTTATGGTAGGCAATTGGGTGTTCATCAAAGTCTCACCGATGAAAGGAGTGTTCAGATTTGCCAAGAAAGGCAAGTTAGCACCGAGGTACATTGGACCCTTCGAAATATCTGAAAGGATAGGAGAAGTGGCTTATAGAGTGAAACTACCTTCCGAGTTGGATCTTGTACACAATGTGTTCTATATCTCTACGTTGAGGAAGTTCCACCCTGACCCATTAGCTGTTATTGATTGGCAGCCTGTAACGATTCGAGGGGATGTCACTTACGAGGAATATCCAACGGAGATTCTGGACAGAAAGGATCAAGTATTGAGGAACAAGGTCATCTCTAAAGTAAAGGACTTGTGGAGAAATCACAAATCAGCTGAGGCAACGTGGAAGCTTGAGGCCGATATGAGGGACAAGTATCCTCACTTGTTCACTTAAGGTAAGCAAATTTCGAGGACGAAATCTATTTAAGGAGGGTAGGATGTAACAACCTGAAAATTCAACTATGTATGTCTATTTTAATAAATATGTATGGTATTTAACTTCTTGCGTTGGGTTAACCAAGGGGTTAATTCAACAGTGCGAATGGTTGTGACCCGCCACATTCTTTGGGCGTTACACACCATAGTAGATTCCTTTTTTACTTTTAATGATTGGTTTGGATGCTTTTGCTTTTCGTATTTGTGAAGTGTAAGGTTTAGATGTCTTTCTTTGATTCAAGGGCTTGGATAGTAGAGGCCTAGGGTGTGTAGAGTTCTATTAACTCTCACATGTGTTTGTCTAGTATAGTTTAGATTCTATGTTGGATTTATCTAGGGTTTAGATTGTGCCACCTCACCATGTAAGAAACACAAGAGATATTTAGGAGATATTTTAATCTATTCATTCTCTTCCATTCATGGGAGAGGCTTTGTTTGCAAACATAGAAATTAGGGTTTGTTGAGAAGCTTGAAGTCTTTCTTGGAGCAAGTTGGTGATTTCTTCATTTCTTTTGTAATTAAACTCATTCAGATTATTCTTTGATTGATTAGGAGTTCATAGACTATCTCTTCATGGATTATCCATGATTTGTTCCATGCGATTGATTGAAGAAAGTTTTCTTGTAAAATTTGTATCTAATGATGTTCAGATTGCATAAACGTTGTTGTATTCTATGTAAATTAGGGTGTTAATGGTTTGGTTTTGAAATCCATTGAATCTATGTTGTTTGTATGGAGAGATAACCCCGTTTCTGGGTTAACTCGAGGTTCGGCGACCATCTCGGTGCGCCGAACTGTCCGTCGAGACCTACAGGAACTGTCGGCGACCTACTTGGTTCGCCGAGGAGGATGCCGAGGATTTCTGGGGATTTTTCACTCCCTGGAAATGTCGCCGAGAACCCTTCGGTGCGTTGAGACTTGTTCTGAGAAATTTGCCTCCCTGGAATTGTCGCCGAGGAGGTCACCGAGGACCTTCGATGCGCCGAGAATTTCTGTTGTGATCTGTTCAGCTTGTTCTGTTGCACATAAATTCATAGATAATGGACTTACACATTGGACTGTTAGCGTACCTTGCTCTTTATGACTTCATATCATGATGCATACATTTCACTTACTTGCATTTATGAATGATGTTATTGGATAAATGAGAGTTGAGTTATGATTAGTTTGATATTACACCCTGTGTACAATAATGATAATTGCATAGTTAATGTGCACCTCATCACTTTCACTGCATTGATTCTTGACCTCGATTTTGTCTATGAGTAATTCCTTCTATCTCAGAGTTCTTGCATTGGACTCATGAGTGAAAGAGAGTTTTAATAGATCTTGTATTGAGTGAGGTTTGACTGGTTGAGTTGAGGGATTAGATACCCCAATACCCTCATCCATGTTTGTGATTCTTATTCCCAAGGTATTTCATGATTTGAATGCTTGGAAGTATATTCAGAGAGAGAGTTCTCTATTAACTATCAATGGCCATGATTTCTTGAGGCAATCTACGTGATAGAACCTTGGAGTATTACCCATGATAAAAAATCAAGTGGGAGGATTGTGCCTTCTAGGTTGAAAACCCTTAAGACTATGTTTGCGCTCATAGAATATGTTATCCTTGAGAAGGCCCTGTATTTGGGGGAAGGTTCATTAAGACATCTTGCTCATAGGAACGAATCAATCCTGTGGGAACTTGTCATATTGATGGGTATAATAGATCGCACAACATCTTAGATTGATTGCTTAGATCACCTTGGTGTACACTATCTATATCTGGAGCACTACATGCATTTAACAAAGATTTGATCTCATTCGTTCTCATTATAATCTGTCTCCTTCTGTTATTTTATTGGATTATCCTTGATTAGTGGTCTTGGCCCTATATCAATCTTAGACTGCTTTGAATGCTGTAACTTACTGGCTTTTATAGCTTATGCTTTCTAGCGAACCATATTTCAAGTCCTTTAGATGAAGAACCTCTGGATGCCGAGGTACAAGAGGAGAACCAGGAGGATGAAGATCAATTTTATTATGATCTGTGATGTAATAACATAATACTTCTTTCTATTTGGAATTTAGGACGTATTATCTTTCTCTTCAAGTTTCAATTATTTTGAGAAATTTGATTAGAACTTGGAACTTAGTTTAGTTTAAACTTCCACTGTTTAATTCAAACTCCGATGTAATATGTTATATGATGCTATTCCGTTATTTGTATAATTTTTTCTTGAATGTCCTATGATGTTCAAGGTAATAGCGAGACACTTACTGCCACTTTCTTCTTTTAGAGAGTGAGAGTCGTATTTCAGACTACTAAGGGCTCCTAAGTGAATCCTTGAGTTTGGGATTTGACAGTTTGCTTATATAATTGATTGGTTGTAGCATGGTGGGACCATGTGGTGTTTTGTCGTGGAACATAGTTAGACTATGAGACTACTGTGACTTTGTTGTTGTGTCACATGGTGGGACCATGTGTACGCATGTATGTTTGTTTTGGTTTAGAACATGGTG
>JAUPMG010119654.1:0-11790 GCA_031762675.1 Pachysandra terminalis | reverse complement strand
TGTTTGAGTTAAACTCAAACACTAATTTAACTAATTACACTTTGCTCCCCCACTATATCTTAGTTACAGAAACCCCCCTACATACTTAGCCTTAAATTTAATTCCTCATTAACTCCCACTTCTAAACTAATTATATAAATTCCCCATACTTAATTAGCATTACACTTAACTATAACATAATAATTTAATTTAATTTATCCTACATAATTGCATTAATTACAAAAAGATCCCTATCATACATAATTATATTTAATTTAACTTCCACAATTAATTAAGCTTACACACAAGCATTAGATATTAATTAATTATATAATTAATAATTAAAAGAAGTCTTAATACTTAGTTTAGGTTGTTACACGGGTACTTCAGTGATTTGATGCCCTTAGATGGCAGCTCCATAAATATCTTATCCGGTGTACAAGTACATAATAGATCATAAATTTATAAAACAAATCAAAACACAATACGAGAAACATAAAATTACTCATGTCAAAGTGTCCACAAAGTTTGAACCCAATCAGAGCTTGGTAGGTAGCTCGGTGGGACCGAGGTACTTGCCGAAGGTCATATTTCCAACTTTGACACCTATTCGGTGTTTAAATCATAACTAATTCTATACTTTTCGGATGGACCTCAAAATTGTACCATTATGTTTCTAACTGACCAAAGATTCCAAGAAAAATATAAAATAAATATGTTGCACCATCAGTACCCTAGTCAGTGTACCAGAGGGTGCCAAAGCTCCATTTAACCTATAATTAGCCGCCTGTCAGTACCCCGGTAGGTGTACCGGTAGGGTGTCGGCCAGCCACGATTCTGGGTATTTTCTAGGTTCGTAAAACCTTATTTTTGGTGTTCAATTCAATTCACATCAATTATAGAGATAAATGTTCATCAAGATAGCCATAATACATTAAACAAATCATATCCAAACGATTCATTAACATTATAATCAAGTCTAACATGAATCAATTCATATATACACATCTAAATCTGGAATTCAATCATATTAACATACTAGATCTATCTAGCATGATTTTAACACCTATATTAACATGAAAAACATTTTACAATTAAATCAAACTCCTCAAAATCATAGAAAGCATGCAAATCATGAAATCAAACATTGTAATGGTCTAGACCTTCTAATTTATACATATTTATATTCTAATCCTTATGATGATTCTTCCTTTCGATTTGATCGCCAATCGGGTAAAATCCGACCATGCGATTTTAGTGCTACACACAGTAGCAAGGCCCTTTTAGTGTTTGGATGAGTGCTTTGGATCCTTTGGATCGAGTTTAATCTAGTGGCCAAGATTTTATCTTGTATGGAATAGGTGTATGGCTAGGATTGTTGGAGAGAGGAAGTTGGTAGTGGGGAATACCAACTCCCACTAACCATTCAATCAAGGGTCAAATTAGAGTGGGTGTATATGGAGGGCTGAGATGTGTTTGTTTTGACACATGGCATGGGTTCCATGGCGAGAGAGAGAGAGAGAGAGAGAGAGAGAGAGAGAGAGAGAGAGAGAGAGAATCTCATGCACTCTCTTCTCTAATTTTTGGTTTTTGGCTTTAGAGCTTGAAGGTGGAGAAAGAGGGTGGCATGCTAGAGTTTTGTTCTTGGATTTACTTGCTTTCATCAGGTAAGTAGATAATTTCATGAATATATTTAGATTCATCTTATATTTCTGAACATTTCCCTTATTCTCCATGTTCATGCTTGTATTGGAATGTTGAAGAATGGATTGCATGTTTTGTTGTAGAATGTTGGTTTAATATCATGTTTGAAAATGGATTTTTGTTGGATTGTCGGTGAATAAATGCATGTGAATAATTTTCTTAGGTTGTGATTCAATTTGAGGGAAAAACCCCTCTATTTTGGCTAGTTCGCGACGTTCAGTAACCTCCTCGGTGCAGTGAACGCTTCGCCGAACGCATTCTGGGTGATCGGCGGACTGCTCAGCCCGCCGAGCAGGTTGTCGAGTATGAAGCCCACTGGATTTTTCGCTGAGTATCAGTTCGGCATGCCGAGAATGGTTTCGATGCTTCGAAGTTGTCACAGAGAATTAGGTCCCTGGAATTTTCTCCGAGTCTTAGTTCGGTCCGCCAAGCTGGTTGTCGGGGCAGGCTTCGGTGTGCTGAGATGGTCGCCGAAGACCTCGCCGAACCTGATGTTTTAGCCTTATATTCTGATGTTTTATAGTTGATACACATTAGCTTGGTTTCTGACTCAAATTGATGAAACATACACTCAAGTTTGATTTATAATGAAGTTCTCACCTTGTAACTTAGTCTAGTGAAATGTTGTATGTCAATACATGAAAATGTGTGGAATATTCTTTAGTTAATTATAATGCACCTTGTCCACTATAAAATGAATGTATAGCTAACGTGCACCACGTCACTGCACCACATTGACTCTAGACCATAGCTTGGTCAAAGAGTATGACCCTATGTTCCGAGACCACATGGTATCGTGATTGAAACGAGAGTGATGTGATGAGAATTCCACATCTAGTGAGGAGACCGGCAAGACTGAGTTGAGGGAGTAGCTACCCCAATAAACTCTCTTTTTGCCCAAGGGCATTGTGCCCAAGGATCAGCACATTGGTGCAACTTGGATGAATTGTGATAGAGAGAAATCTCTGTAGTTTGTCAAGTGTCGTGATTTCTTGAGGGATCTGCACATTAGTGTAAGTGTCGGTATTTACCATTGATAAAAAATAAGTGGGGGATTGTGCCTCCTTGGTTGAAAACCCATAAAACTATGTTGTACACATAGAATAGTCCTATTCCACAACCGTACATACGGGGGATGAATTCACGTTGGTGGGACATCCTTGGGAGAATTCACGTTGGTGGGTACCCCAGATAAAGACTGTATCAAAAGGAAACATGCCATCTTGACATACTGACAGATTGCATTTGCATTGCATACTAGACTATTTGTTAGCTCACCTTGGTGATTACTGTAATTTGGCGCACATCATGCATAATAAATAATTGACCATATGCATCTCTTCTTATCATGATCACTTTATTGCGTGGACTGGGTGTATTGTGAAATGACTGATCTCTAGGATAGGCTTATATATTCCTAATGTTATTTACTTATTGGCTTTATAGCTCACACTTTTTAGCAATATTTCAGGACCTTTAGAAGAGATCACTTCTGAAGAGAGCACCGCCAAGGAAGAAGACTACAGAGAAGAAGAAGATTACTTTTATGAGTAAACCATTGTAATGTTTGTAAAGCTTTTGAATACTCTGATATTTTGGACATCACGATTCTTTTTGGGGTGCTTGGAATGTATCCATAGAAATCTGATTTCTAACCTAGAACTGTATTTGGTTTTCCGCCGCTTACACGTGTAATTAAATATAGAAAGTGTTTTTATTTTATGTCTTTGTGAATGACTATATTTACTCTAGCTATAGTTGCATATTGACTGCCACTCCCTTTCCCAAGGAAATGAGAGTTACAACTCTAGACCACACTGGGTCCCCAAGTGGACTCATAGGTTTGGGTTGTAACAAACATAAACGAACATGAAATCCCAAGAGAACTATACAGGAACTATAACTTACATCCTACGCTAGATCCGATGCTCGATTCTATGTGTTCTTCCCCAATTGCCTCTTCTTCTTCCTCCTCCAATTTCCAGATCCGCAACAACCTTCTCCCTTCCCAAATTCTCAGATCTATTCTCTTTCTTTTCTTCTCTTAAAACCCAATTCTCCTCACCCAATATGGTTGTGTACGATTCCCCCATATTCCTTCCTTATTAGCCTTTTATCAAATCTTATTTCTCTCCCTTTTCTAATCTAGACATATGGGCCATCTCCCGAATCCCAATTCAATTAGAAATAATCCTTCTAGATCCTTTAATCTCACTAACCAATCAGAAACCTTCTAATCCTATTCTAATTCTTCTCAATTCCTAACCAATCCCAATCCAACTCTAATTAGAAACTTAACTCTAACTCCCTTCTAGAATAATTATTAATATATGCTAAGTTACTATAGTATCCCTAGCTTCTAATTAGGTCCAATTCGATTACTCCACTTAATCCTATTAGTCTTATCCATTAGTCCTAGCCCATTATACTATTAATTGATTACTAAACTCACCCAACCATCTAACTAATGCTCCATACGACCAAGACATGTCCAGCCCAAATCAAACTTATATAATTACACTACACTCCCTCAAGCTATCCTCTAATTACAAATTGATCCTCAACTCAAACAATTATATTACTAGTTTGTCCTCAATGTTCTATTTTGGAAGCTACATTATTAAATTTAAAAAAATTACTTATTCATTAATTATGATATTATATATTCAGTTTAGGGTCACTACAGGCTTCAATCGGACTTTGCTCATATATCGGTCACCATCTCGACAGATGTCTACTTATCATTGGGTCGTTCCTCCTTGACATTTTTCATATCTACAAATCCTTACCAGATTACCAACCTGTAAAAAAATATTTATCTAATAGTTAGACTATACTTAGCATCGTTAGAGTCGTGCTTTTGAGAATCATCAAATTTGGGACCAAACTCTGGTCCATACTTGGTTGCCGCCAAAAATTCTGATTCTCACAGGAAGACCAATGGCTTGAATACATATTTGACTTATGAGTCAAATAGAGCTGAAGGAATATCTTGTGTTGATTTTTTTAGAAGAGTAAGAGAACCTTGATGAGCATTGTAGCGACTTGTGTCTATAAATTATATAATTTAATTATTGTTAACAATAATAGTCACTTGCAACTAGTTATAAAGTGTTGTGTGTCAAATTAACTGAACTAGTACTTAAATGTAATAACAACAAAATATACCTATATGTTAATATAATAAATATTTTGGGTCACTTAAGTAATTTTGGATTTCCAAGAGATTAGTGTCTTGAAGTGAGCATGTGAGACAATGGGGATGGGGTTGTCTAAGAACTAGTTCGAGTAGTTTAGACTATTCAATAGATGTGAATTAGAGTTAAAGTTTGGGTAGAGATGGAAGGATCCATGATCCCCATCACCTTCTAGGGTACGTGGGATTGTGGGAAAATTTCCCACAACCAATCTTCCTTACTTTGTATCACACGATTAAGAAAGGGAATAGAATAAAAAGAAAATCTGGGTTTTTGATTGAAGAGGAAGGGAAGAGAAAGGAGAAGAAAGGCTAAGGTAAATAGAGGAGAATGAAGAAAAGCTAAGGGAGATCTAAAGGAAGAAGAAAGGCTGCTAGGAGAGGATTGATGGGTGATCCAAGGTGCAAAAGATTGTAGACAGAGCTCAAGAAGAGAGGTAGGGATCATCTGGAGTTCGTACGGTAGTTGTTTTTATAAGACTATGATGGTTCTCTAGGAATAAGCATCTAGATCCTTTAATTTTACATGTTGATGTGCAATATCCATGCTTATATTGAGTTTTATTTCTTGATATGAAAATATGAATTTGTATTCTTGAATCATGATTTTTATGTTGAATCTCACATGTATATTCCTAGGTTAAATCTTCGGTTTTGTTTTTGGTATGATGAATTGATGTTTGGTATGTGAAATAAATGTGAAATTAAGGCTATGTGAAGATGGGCATGATGTCCTAGGAAATCTGGAAATTTCTAAAAATTAACCCTCGACGAGATTCTCGGTTCCACTGAGCCTGATTCCAAGCTTATCTAACTTATTTAATATATTTTTTGTGATTTCCCTGTTATCTAGGAACACAACGCAACAAGTTTTAGATGATTCCGATAAGTATAAAATTACTTATGGCCAAAATATTGAACTGATGTTGAAGCTGAAACATGCCTCGGCAAGTGGCTCGGCAGCTACCGAGCCTAGATAATTTATTTTATATTTTTATATGGTTCCTATGTTTGTTAGGAACACAATGGTTCACGTTCGAGGTCAATCCGATAACTAAAACAATTGTAACGATTAAAACACCAAGGAGGTGTCAAAACTAGAAAATGACCTTCGGCAAGTAGCTCGGTACTGCCGAACCCCAATAAGGCCCAAATTGGTTGGACTTGTAGGTTTTGATGTTGTGGAGTTGCATGTGGTGTTGGTTTTTGTGCAAAATGTATGTAAAACAAATTGTGCAATGAAAGGTGCTACATACCCCAATTTATGGTGTGCCATGAACATGTATGGTAAGTTATGAGGTTTGAAAAGGTTCTAGGATGCTTTAACATGTTATAAAAGTATGTTGAATAATGTTAGAATGAGTGAAAATCGAAACATGATAATTCTTAGAAATATGGTGTGCGGATCTTATATATGCCCTATGATCTGTGTTATGAACATGTGAAGCATGAACTGTGTTATGAGACATGAATTATGATATGTAACATGAACTATGAGGTAAATTATGAATTATGATATGTAACATAAACTATGAGGTGTGGTTTGAATTGTGATGAGTTACATGAATTGTGTTGATTATGAGTGATGCTAGATGCATTCACTGGAATGATGATATTGATAGTGACACTAGATGCGTTCACTGCTTGATTATGTGGGGGTGGCTTTTCTACCACAGGAATTATACCCGAAAAGCAAAGAAAGTGTTTTTTCTACCTAGGGTTTCGCCCTAAAGGAGAAAGGATCGTAGCTTTTCTACCAAGGAAAGTTTCCCTGAAAGGAAAAAAGGTGGATTTCCTACCTTGGGTATTATCCCCTAAAAGGAAAGGGTGAAAAGGGTGGATTTCCTACCTTAGGTATTATCCCCTAAAAGGAAAGGGTGAATTTTCTACCTTGGGTATAATCCCTTGAAAAGAAATAGGGTGTCATTCTCTACCTGGGTGGTATTGTAAGGACCCAGACCTAATAAACTACACCCATAATTGCTGGTAATTAGAATGATAAACAATATGTGGTATTAGTGGGTGATTTTAATATTCAATAAGGGTAATTAAGGCACTAGTTGAATATATGAAGCATTTGGTTAGTTATAAAATAAGTATTGGAGGATTAGGATCGATTTGTAATTAATAGAACCCTTGGGGAGAATAAATAAGAGTATTGGACCTAATAGGGAACGATTCTACTAGTATTGGGGTTAGCTGGTAATTATGCATAACTTATGGAGAAAAGATAGAATTAAAGGATATGTTTGAATTAGAGAATTAGGAAGGTGTATGGAGTGAGAGAGTGGAAGGGAATCTTCCAAAATCTTCTCCTAACCGTTCCCTTTGTTTTTGATTAAGATGATGGAAATTAAAAGAGAATTTAAAGTAGAAAAGAAATAAAAGCCTAAACCCTAACCTGGTCGACCCTTGTCTTGGTATTGAGATAGATTAGAAGAGAAAGAAAGGAAAGAGAAATCCTAGCCATAACCTAGTCGTCCCATCTAGAAAAGGAGAAGAAGAAGAAGGAGAAGAAAATCTGGAAAAGAAGAAGAAGAAGAAGAAGAGAAACTGGAAAGAAAGAAAAACGAGGAAACAACTCCGATCTAAATCGTAGCGAGAGGAGAAGGTAAGTCACATTTTCTGTATAGTCTAGTCCGATTAAAATGTTATTCAGGTTGAATTCATGTGTTTGAATGTAAAGTACGTATAGAACTAGTTTGGATTCGAATGCATTGGGTTTGTCGTTTAATTGATTTATTCCGTGATTTGCGTACATATGATTGTTTGATTTGCCTCATGGATGAATAAGATTGAATTCGTGGTCATTAAGAATAACCCGAAATCAGATCTGGGATCAATATCCTGAGATCTGGAAACCCAGAAAATATGACACAGTAGTCCTGGTCAGTACCCACCGGTACATGAGCAAGGGTACCGACAGGGACATTAAAACAGAGTAAAAACCCCCTTCGGTACCCACTGGTACACCGGTAGGGTACCGACGAAGGCAACACCTGCAGACTTGAACCTAGACTTTGGTTTTTGATTAGTTTCGATTGGGAATTGATTCCACCTTGATTAGACATTATATTACGGTCAATGTATGACAAAATAGACCTAGACCTAATGGTGATAATTGATGTTTGCATGGTATGACCATATAGACCTAAGCCTAGTTGTACTTAGTCACCTTGAGTGATACATTGTCATTAGTTGGGTGGGGTACGCCAAGAGTTTGAGAACTAGTCTCAGTGAATCAAGGGTGGAAGGATAGCTCTGACCCTATTGGTGAGAAACACCCTTTGAGCCTCATAGTAAGACCCATACCATTGATTAGATTGCCAAATTGACCTCACTTACTTTGCACACATAGGTGCATAGTAATTGGAACTAGTGGGATGGAAAGAGATGTGGATTTGTATGGGTTACATTAGTATTTGGTTTACGGTCTTGAGGTTGTTCCTACTCATCAACCCGAGGTTCCATTGTAGTTTGTAACCATCACTCACCCTTGAACTTGAATATATTGACATTGGCATAATCTAAATTGATAGTTAGAATTGTAAATTGAATTTTGTAGTATAAATAATACCTAGGAAACTTATGATGGTTTCCAACCGAATTATCCTCGTGAATGGGCACGTGGATAGTTTCCATTGGTGATTATCATTTGGTTCCTAGTTAAGAATGCATTGCATCGTAGGCTTATGTAATTGTTAAATGTGCCTCGGAGGTGGTGAACGTAGTGGGTGGAATCTCCTGAGTGTTGTACACTCTAAATCAAGAATTGGATGGAATTCCTAAATAGCATTGACAATGTCTCTTGCAATGGGTTAGCGTCTAAAATGAGCAGGGGACTTCCGGGAGTTCCTAGTGGCCTATGCACGACATATTGTTATTGAATTGGAAGAATGAGCGGCACTTAACTAGTTACATGAGCTTAGTTCATCATTCATATCATACTTGCATTCTTGTTTGAGCATCTGCATGTTGTCATATCATATTGCGTATCATTCTTCATCCATATGGTTAGATTTGGTTTGTCCTATATAAATTGAATTGGTTCTGCTTTAAGTATTATTTACTTAATAATATCTTATGAAGATGGATGGATATGGTCTTACTGGATATTCAAAGCTCACACGACTTATCATGTTGCAAGTTATGATGAGCAAGAGCCGATAGAGATTGGATGTTGATTCGCTTCGAGACAGCAATTCATTCCTAATTAGTGATGATAGAGTATATAGGGAATTTATTATATTGTAGTGTTGGTTGTAATTTTTGAAATTTTAATATTGTACTTGTGACTCTTCTGAAGTCACAAAGGCTTATGTAATCTTGTCGTGTCTTTGACTTCTACACTCTGAAAATTTAATAAAGGTAATGCATTTTACTTTTATTCTTGTGATTTGATATGGCAATCCGCGTTTCAGCAATGGAACCCGAAGGTTGCACCTTGGGATCAGTGCCTCCCACCTAGGGATTCATGCTACTGGTTTTAGGGTGTGACATGTATCCCCTAAAAGAAATGGATATTGAAAGTGACATGGTCGTATTGGCACATTCTTGGGACATGGTTTCCTGGAGGAGATGTAGGATTGAATTCTTAGATAGGCATGGCCTAACACCCCTTGATTGCATTGCATTCATTTCATGTCATCATTTGCATTGCATCATATTTCATTGTGTGTGCTCATCATCCATGTGCTCATAGCATCCATCTACATGGGCTGCATTGCATTGATTGTTATGCGATTGTGATGTATCATGTGTTGTGTGAATACTATGTGAACTATTTATTGTTGTGTGAATGTGATTGATTGTGTGGTTAATGGTTTGATGATCAACAAGAGTGAACTGACACTGTTGAGGAGGTGCCATGGGATTTGGTAGCTCTCACATCCCAAACTTAAGAGATCCCAAAGGAGTCCCTAAGAAGTCTGAAATATGACTCTCACCCCATTCCACATGGGAGTGGTAGTCAATACATTGCCAAATAATAAAAATATAACTAAGATATTTTTCAATAATAAAAGATAAGTCAAAACTCAACTCATAACATCCAAGTTATAACAAAACATGGCAAAATATAGCAGCAGAAAGAAAACAGATCCTCTAGTTTCATGTTCAATCAAACTCCTAAATTAAATATAGCCTAACAATGGCCAATAATAATCCTCGGCATGCAAGCCAACAAACACGAGTAAAATCCCTATTATAAGATCTAATTAACTTCTTCGATAAATCAGTAGCCTCGTCAAAACATGGTTTCATGGCTTGGTCTCCGTAGTCCAAGTCATCCTCCACTAGAGTTCTGGAAAATAAGGTTGCTTGAAAGCGTAAGCTGCACTTAGCCAGCAAGTAAACAAGTCTACCTAAGTTTATAATTGTAGGGACAATGCCACTCTTCAATGTTAGTAAAATATAGCCTAAAAATGGCCAATAATAATCCTTGGCATGCAAGCCAACAAACACGAGTAAAATCCCCATTATAAGATCTAATTAACTTCTTCGATAAAATCAGTAGCCTCGTCAAAACATGGTTCCATGGCTTAGTCTCCGCAGTCCAAGTCATCCTCCACTAAAGTTCAAGAAAATATGGTTGCTTGAAAGCGTAAGCTACACTTAGCCAGCAAGTAAACAAGTCTAACTAAGTTTATAATTGAAGTAGAGACAATGTCACTCTTCAATGTAAATCCATATAACAATAAACAATAGTAATGAGATGTGTGATGAATAAGCAATAGAACAAGATATATATGATGTGGGAAACATAAGTGAATACGTATAAGTGAATAAGAGTACAATATGCTGAATTTGCATGGGTCTAGATTTAAACTATGCATGTTGTGCAACTATCATATAAAATCGCCAAGTGTGATCTAGTAAACAAGTCTAATATGCAATGCAAATTAATTAACTGTTTGGATGATGATATATAAGTCCCCACAAGACCAATCATTCCCTAAGTAAGATGTCTTCTCAAACCATCCCCCCATACATAGCCATTGTCAAAGATAAGATATTCCATGTGCGCTTCATAGTTTTAAGGGGCTTCGACCTAGAGGGCACAATTCTCCCACTTATTTGTGATCGAGGGCAATTGATAACTATCTAACACTTGCACATTTAGACTTATTACTGATGCTTATTAGTCTTATAGAGATGTTAATGCGAATGGATTAATGCACTTAATGTGTTTTGCAGGTCTTATGAGAATAAAAGGAAAATGGCTTAAATTAAGCCATTTAAAGCTTCAATAGGATCAAGCTACATTGCTAATGATCAAGGCCTCATTTCTAGACTAATTATACCTTGAAGCCCATGTAGAAGACCCACGGTGGAAGCCCAAGCAAAGCCCAAAGGAACAAGTCCAGAATTAGCCCAAAACAAGGCCCAGAAATACATTGTCGATCGATCTCCAGTTGGGATAGATCGACGTTAGAGATCGAGCGGAATTGCTGTTACAGAACAGAGCAGTTTTCGTATTTTGGCCATAACTCCCTCAATTGAAATCTGATTGAGGTGATGTTGGTCCCGTAGGAAAGTGTAAACGACTCTCTACAACTCGGTTTCTAATAGCCACATTCAAATTCCAATCTTTGCTAGGTCAAAATCGAGTCGTAAGGTGGTTGTTATGGGCAGTCCGAAAATAAAGTCGAAATTTGAGTTTTCTTTAGGAGAGTTCTTGCGGGATTAGAGTTTCAATCCTTTTGGGATTGCTTTATCTATATATAGGGACTTATAATTTCATTTTAAAGGGGAAGCATTTGCTATAGGATAGATTAATTCTTTTTCTTGGGAATTCATAGCAAGTTGAAAAAGTAGCATTGTTAGCAGCTAAGGTCCTGGGAAGTATTGATGTAAACTCTAACATTCTTTATTATGGTTTAATTTCATGTTATTTTTAGGTTCTTTAATTT
>JAUPMG010119643.1:0-11791 GCA_031762675.1 Pachysandra terminalis | reverse complement strand
GTAGCCACTCCCATAGAAATACGGGGTGAAGGTTACGCTCGAACTGGAAAACCTACGAATTAGGGAATTTCCGGTTCGGGACGTGACACATACCTTTTATTCGCCCAAAAAAATTGCCGCCGAAAGGTTTGTACAAAAGAGTTGATGCCGAAGAGATTTGCCAGCGAAGAGACTTGTCGCCGGAGTACTTTGTCGCCGAAGAACAAATACAATACTACAATAACCTAATGGAGAGGCTTCTGATTTCTGAAAAGAAAGAAAAAATGAGGGTTCATGCGCAAAGATCAGAGAGAGAGAGAGAGAGAGGGTTGGGAGAGAGATTTTTGAAAAATATAAAATAAAATAAGGTTGTGATCGGTCTGTTAGAGAGTGGGAGAGAGGAAGTGTTTCATGCGGGCGGGAGAGAGAGAGATTTCGAGTGGGAGAAAAAGGGTGGCGGACAAAATAAATTTTAAAAAATAAAAATAAAAATAAAACAATGCGTGAGAGAAGTAGGCGCGTACAGTATTGCTAGCTGATAAAATCCTTTTCTTATCAATTGGGAATTTTGTTTTTGTGCCAAATTTGCTTAACGCAGATATTTTTTAGTGGGAAAAGTAATTATTAGCAACAGATAATTTTATCTGCCGTGAATAATCCTTATTAGCGACGGACATTCTATAATCTGCCGGTAATATTTGTCGGCAAAAACAAGTTTTTTTTAGTGAGTAGATTGAGTGCTTGGTGCATTTGTTAATATTGGTGTTGAATTCGTGGTCGCACTGAAAAATGAATACTTAACGTGTTGGGTTTTCCACCCATGTAGTGGTGGTGGGACCCATTATGTGTGGTGGAAATAACGTGGTTGTAGAAGACAACAAGTTTTTTGGAGAAACAAAGAGATTTTTTTTGGAGACAAAGTGGTTTTTTTTGGAAGATTAAGAGGTGGAAGAATCTGGACATTTTTCTTTTCATCTTCTTCTTCTATATAAACTGTTGTGCTCTGTGTAATTTAAAAGAACAAGAGCAAGGACGTGTGAGGTCCTCCTCAAGGCTAGGGCAAGAACATGTGAGGTTTTTCTTTAGAATAAGGGTGTATCCATTGTAATTGAGAGAGCATGTGATGCTCTTCTCTAGGGCAGAGATGCATTTCTTGGTGTATTTCTTGCAGTTGGGAGTGTGTGAGACTTTTCACTGGGGCAAGGGTGTATTCAAGTGTTGTGGCTTTAATGTATGGTATATATTGTGAGTTGTAAAAGTTTGTTCATAGTGAAAACCTTGGTTGTCTTTTGACAACGGCCGTGGACATAGGTCATTCTGGACCGAACCACGTTATGTCTTTGTGTTAATGTGAATGTTTGGTGTGTATTTCCTTCTCGTGTTAATTTTCTATCCAAACTTGTTTTTCCGTATTAAGGTTCTGCAAGGAAAATCGGGTGCTTATTTCCCAACAAGTGGTATCGGAGCTTCATGGTAGAAGATCGAAGTTGCAGTCGAAGTTGCAGTCCTTGAAGTTTGGGATTGAAAGGTTCGGCGGGAGGATGGATCTTGGCTTGTGGCAAGTCAAGGACACCACGATCCAATCTGGGATACACAAAGTGTTGAGAGGTAAGCCTAGCTACCTCTGAATCCGGCAAACAACCAGGCCGGTTGACCGAGCAATGATCTTGTATGCTGGGGGTGTGGGCAATCCGAGCACCCTAAAAGAAATTTCCAAAGAAGGAGGAGTAGGTCCAGTTGATAGCTCTACACAGTCGCTATTGGTGTTTCTTTCGTCTCGGTGGGAGACGATGATGCTTTGGTGATAAGGGGCACAGACTTCTTTTTGGCATCATCATGCCTTGATGAAGTGATGTGTTCTATTAGCCAGTCCACGTTGCACATGAACACTGGTTTCGCAGTTGGTGTAGGGTGTGTGGTGGAAAGGATGTCGATGGCTGATGAACTTCCAGGAATGTGAAACATGGAAGTTGAACCATAACTTTTCAGTGGGTTTTTTCGACATGGAATTTTCTAATTCCGAGTGTATATGTTTTTTATGGTAGAGCATGGTAATTCTCGGTTTTGAGAATTTTGACTGTCGGTGTAGACAGTGTTTTGCGGGTACTACAGTGAGGGGGTGCGGTCGCCCGACATGAGGACAAGGACACAGCAAAGCAGCACCATGACTGTTGGGTGGAGGGGGTAATTGTTAGGTTTTCCACTCATGTAGTGGTGGTTGGACCCACCATGTGTGGTGGGAATAATGTGGTGGTGGAAGACAGTTTTTTGGGGAAACAAAGAGCCTTTTTTGGGGAGACAAATAGGTTTTTTTTTTTTGGAAGACTAAGAGGTGGAAGAATCTGGACATTTTTCTTTTCATCTTCTTCTTCTATATAAATTGTTGCGCTCTGTGCAATTTAAAAGAAGAACAAGGGCAAAGACGTGTGAGGTCCTCCTCAGGGCTATGGCAAGAACATGTGAGGTTCTTCTCTAGGGTAAGGGATTGTAGTTGAGAGAGCATGTGATGCTGTTCTCTGGGGCAAGGATGCATTTCTTGGTGTATTTCTTACAGTTGAGAGAGTGTATGAGACTTTTCTCTAGGGCAAGGGTGTATTCAAGTGTTGTGGCTTGAATGTAAGGTCTTGTGAGTTGTAAAAATTTGCTCATAGTGAAAACCTTGGTTGTCTTTTGACAACGGTCGTGGACGTAGGTCATTATGGACCGAACCACGTTATTTCTTTGTGTTTATGTGATTGTTTGGTATATATTTCATTCTCGTGTTAATTTTCTGTCTAAACTTGTTTTTCCGCATTAAGGATCTACAAGGGAAATCAGATGTTGATTTTCCAACATAACGAAGATGAGAGATCCGGATAAAGCCATGGCTTGGTGAAATCTAACGTTCAGGCCTATCTGCCTACAACGAAGATCACTTGTGTTACAGTCGGAAATGAGGTTTTAACCAAGGTTTTAAAGTTCGATATCGCTGGTCATGTCACTAAGACTGACCAGCGATATTTCGCCAAAGTTTGCCCTTATTTTGTCGATGTTTCGCCAAAATGGAAAAATATCGCCATTTCGTCAAGAAGGAAAATGGCGATGCAAAATATCACTGATATTTAAAACCTTGATTTTAACATTTAACGTTAAATCTCTCAATGACAACCTCCTCCTTGCGATGTAGAGCGCTCAAACCGCTATTATAATCCTAGGGCTAGACAAGCAAGTTAGCGTCACCACTGCTCACTTGTTACCTGTGTTGGAGACTTCGTTTCCACCGTCTGTCTGTCGACAACTGAATACATCTCTCCGATCTTAAATTTTCATGATTCCCTTAGAATTACTTATGGAAAGATGCCAACTTACACTGCACCGAAGATCGTCTATCAAAGCCCCCGACAATGGGTTGCTCCGATGAGAACAATAAAAATTAAAAAATAAATAAAATAAAACGAAAAAGAAAAAGATAATGGCAATTTAGACTCGAGCAAAGTGTCTTTATCTCAATTGTTTTGTAAAGCATCTCTAAACCCGAAACAAGAATTTTCAAAGATTTTTTTATAATTAAACTTTATAAGCTATCCTTTTCTCTAATTTTCCCTATTTTTGAAGGGTTAATTTTGACTTTTGAGATTTTTAATAGTAAAAACAAAAGTAAATTAAAGAAAAAAATAGTATAGCCATACTTCTCACGAGTCGCCAATTCTTTCTCTGGACCGTGTTGATTTGTATCACCTCCTACAATTGTTGATTTGCATCACCTCTTATAATTTAAGATCTCACTTATCTATGTAATCTTCATCATTCTGATTGTTAACACAAACGTGTTCTAAATTCTCTCTTTTATGTATTTTTTTGTTTTTTCTGTTCTTATCTTCTCTATTCCTACCTGCAGTACTTCAGGTCTAATTTTGGAGTGGGGATCCTCTGTGATGAAGCACCCATGTCATAGGTGTGTGATGATAAACACACCCAAGAGTAAAATTATAATTTTTCCCTCACTTGAATTGCTTTGTGAGAATAAAATTATAATTTTGCCATCGAATATGTTTCGCATCCCGTACCCATCACATGAGTGTGTCATCACAGAGGATCTGCATCCCCAGTCTTGCTATGTAATTTGAGGAAGTGGATCCTAGCGTGTGTTCACTGTAGCACTTTCTCTATCAAGGAGAAAGTGCCACGTCATACAAAGACGCAATTTTAATCTGGGTTAAGATTTATTTTTTAATTTTTTTTTTTTACTGTTCTCTCAAGTAGTCCCGACGTCCCGTCGTCTCTACGACACACCTTTGCACCAATCACTGACTATCCCTTTCGTTGCTCCGGCCGTCTCTTTCTCTCTCTCATCCCATAATATTTCGCCAACGGGGCACACCTTTGCACCAATCGCCCACTATCCCTTTCACTGCTCTAGCCGTTTCTCTCTCCCATCTCATAATATTCCGGCAACGGGTTTTCAACCGGAACAAGGCAGAAAACTCTAACGTGCTGCATAATTTTCAATTGGGCAAACAAAACTAAATTCTCACATAACTAACAAATCTCATTTTCAGACGGAAGCAATATAAACAGACAAATTCAAGACCCAATTCAGATTATAAGCTTCTTCATGTCTCCAATTTTTCCATTGTAGTTGTCTATGCACAGAAATTTCCGAATTTGTTTTGTAACTAATCTATTCGGTTTTGTACCTAAGGTACCTAATTGAGAATTAAAAAAATAACGCCAAAAAAAAAAGCACAGAGAGAGAAAGAGGGCTGAAATGATATTAGGGATGGTCGGAAATTAGGATTTGGAGATGAAAAGAGTGCCCAGAGAGACGGCGGGGCAGTTTAAAAAGGAAAAGAGAGATGATAATAACAAAGAAAAATATACTCTAACTCGAGTTAGAGATGCGTGTGAGCATGCGTTATTTGTATTGACGTGATACTTTCTCCTTGGTGGAGAAAGTGCTACAGATAACACATGGTACTGAGGATCCACTTCCTCTGTTTGAATCTTTGCGTCATGTGTCCCAATATTGACTTGACAATTAAAATTTCTTATCCAATCAGACACTGCCACGTACGTCAGTTACCTAAGCTGCAGACCCCTTACACCGAAATTACACACGCGCAGAACTCCTGTTATACGTCTATTGACTTAATGAAGACCTCTTCTGCTTCCCTAGCCACCACCCATCTGATGATATCTTGATTACAATCAAACCCTCTTCATATCTTTCTTTCTTGAACAAAAATCTGATTTCTTCAAGATCTGGCTTCCATACTGATGAAACATGTACTCATCTAATAACCCAAATGATCATCACAAGTACTCGGCATCTCCGCCGCTCTCAGCACCTTCATTCAGTCAACCACTGACAACCGGAATTCCAGAGAGTTTGTCCGGTCAATTCTACCCTGAGAACAGTACCCCTCCTCCTCCTCCTCCTCCTCCCCTTCAAATTAAATCCAAAACCCAAGTCCCTTGGACCACTGGCCTCTGTGACTGTGGCGCCGATGTTCGCAATTGTAAGCCTGCTAGTTTCCTTGAATTATCTCCTTTTTTAACTTCTTTTTGGATATTGACCCCATCAATATTTCCTTCATGATCTCATGTGCTTAAATAACCCTTTTAACAGGTTGCATCACATGTTGGTGTCCATGTATTACATTCGGCAAGGTCGCTGAAATCATCGATAAGGGATCCTCATGTAAGTAGTAGTAGTCTAGCTAGATAGTGAAAGTCATGATGTGCATGTGGTTATTCTATTCCATTATCAAGAAAGCTTAATTTAGGATGTTTTGTGGGTATCTGAGTGCAGCTTGTGGAGCAAACGGAGCGCTTTACACGCTTATCTTTTGTGTGACTGGTTGTCCTTGCTTCTACTCTTGCTTCTATCGCTCAAAACTGAGGCAACAATATTCCTTAAAGAAGAGCCCTTGTGGGGATTGCCTTGTTCATTGCTGTTGTGGGTTCTGTGCCTTGTGTCAAGAGTATAGAGAGCTCAAAAACCATGGCTATGACTTGTCCATAGGTATCTATCTGATCTTCATCATTCAGTAACTGTTAATTTTTTTTTTTTTTTTCTTGGCTGATTCTTTGAATATATTTAGGATGGCATGGTAATGTGGAAAGTCAAACTCGAGGAGTGATGATGGCTCCGATTATTGAAGAATGCATGAGTCGTTAGAGCAAAGGAGCTACTACTTGTGTTGTTAACTTAAATTGCTTTGTGTGTAATATATGATGATGATATCTGTGGGTTTTTGTTCTAGTTCTGCTGTTTTGGTTTTATGAGTAAGAACAGTTTCAAGGATCGGACTGATCTGGTCTGTACCGACCAGTCCTTACTCGGATCAGCCAAGACCAATCTGGTCTCAAGCTACGATACAGTAAGCATAAATTATTAAAAAAAAAGATGAAAATAATAAAAAAAATTAACAAAAGAGAGAGGAGCAATGGGACCCACAATGCATGTGTCATCTTTACTAGGCTTGTCAACGGATTGGATTCGGACCGGAACAGGACGTATCCAAATTTGATTTGATTAAAAGTTGGATCGAATCGGATCATACTTTATCGGATCATAAATTTCTTACCGAATCTGATTAGTTTCGAATCGGATCGGATTCGAATAATTGCCAGATTTTTTGGTAAACCTATTTTATAGTTATAAGAAATCAAATAAAAAGAAATATAATTTGATATATGTTTAATCTTTTTTTAAAAGTATCCTAAACTAATGACTTATTTCTAATTATATGGTTAATACTTGTAGTCACTGGGCCAATATTATATATGCATACATATGTATATATATCTGTGATATATATTTTATATATTTATATATGTACACAAATGAAATTGGATCGGACTCATATCGAATCAAATCAGCCTATATCTAAATTTGATCCAATTCAGATCGAATCGGATCATATCTTATCAGATTATCGGATCAAATCCTTTACTAAATCTGCTTTTCTCGGATCAGATTCGGACCAAACTTAGACCATGATCCAATCCATTGACAGCCCTACTCTTTACTCTCTCTCTCTCTCCCGACAAAACCCCTTTCCCCTTTCCCTTTCCCTTTCCTTTTCTTCTCTTCTTCTTCTTATTCTTTCTTTTCTTCTAAACCCTAGCAAACCAGCCCCAAAAACCCCACAATTAGGCCTTAATCTACACCAAAAAATACCAAATCTCCCACTAGAAATCCTCCAACGGCTCCACTCACCAACTCGGCAACATTTCTTTTTGAACAAAGCCAATTCGCCAAGTACTCTAACGGTCGGATTATGGCGATATTGACAACCCTAACAAGGTATGTGTTTCTCTTACCAATTTTTAAACTTTTCCTCCTCCTATATAAACCCCACACTACATTCTTCTAGGACACAAAGCAATCTTCTTCAACAATCACAAAGAAATAACTTCTCTTCTTTACTTTTTTATTTCTTGCAGCATTTACCTTCATTCTCAAATCATTCCAGGCAGCAAGTTTAGATCTCAGCCATTATAGTCTTCACAACAAGGCTTACATATAGCCCACCCCATATCTCTATAGCTTTAGTAATCATTCTTATATTATAGAGTAACTGGCTCAATTGGAAGAGAAATCTGTAGACTGACTTCAGTTTACGAGTATCCCACGTACGGGCTCCATTTCGACCAGGGAAGGCCTAAACATCATCTTTTAATTAAGATTATTTTTATCATTTTTTTTGTTTATTTATTTTTATTTTTCTTTTACTGCAAAACTATACATAAGACCTCTTTGTTGCGATTCTGCAATTTCAGCATCTTTTGCATCTTTTTTGTTTTTTTTTTTTTATTATTAATTAATGCTCTCTTGAATCATCTGTTTTGGATTACCATGTACTGACACCTTATTTGGTTCATTAAAATTGATTGCAATTTACATAATATATCCTTACAGATACAATAGTTGGAGCGGACCGATCTAACCAATATCGGACAAACAGGCAGTACAACCGAACCGATCAATCCATTATAAGAATAATATGTGGCATGATAGTTTGAACTCTTTTCACTCGAGTGTCCATGAGATTTAAGTCTGACTAGCTAGGTTGCTTGTCTCATAAACTTGTTTAATGCACTTGTGTTTTTTTTTTTTGTAATTGGTAACTCATTAGCAGCCCAAACCTAAAAATATTACAAGTTTTTTTTTTTGGGAGGAAAAAAAAAATTACAAGTTGATACATTATACATTCCAAAGGAATCCGGATCCCCTGTGATGAACACGTCCTAATGAGAGACAATCCTGAAGGTAAAATGGTAATTTTATCCTTATCTGACATGTTTTATAAAGATAAAATTACCGCTTTACCTTCAAGGCTGTCTCTCATCACACGCCCATCACAGAGCGTGCTCATCACGGAGAATCAGCATCCATATATTCCAAAGGTGATGACTTATTTCTTAAGGCTAGCTATTGAAAATTGGGATATCAATTGTCCACGTTGAGTAAAGACCGTATTAAACTTGATATTTTACTGTTCGTTTTTTTGCCATTTCATGTTTTGCTAACAATGATTGGGATGTCAATTGTCCACGTTAATAGTTTGATAGTAATATCTAAATTTTTTGATATTGATAAGTATTATCTTTTCAATATTGGGTTTACTTTTAGGAGATTTCTCATCCCAGTTTTCCCTTACAGACGAACATGTTACCACCTCAAAGAATATATACTTTTAGTCTAACGATTTAATAATTCTTGAGAAATATTCAATATCATACTTCTTTTAATGGCATTAGAAGAGAGAACTAACTGGATCTTGGATTATTCATAGAACTATAACTTTGGTCCGGTCCGGCTAAAGCCCACCTGACCCATGAGTTTGATCTGGGTTCTTTTTTGAGTCCAAAGCTGAGATCAGGCTGAAGTTTGTAGAGCCCAAAATATTGGCCCAGACTTATATATATATATATATATATCTATAGAGAGAGAGAGAGAGAGAGAGAGAGAGAGAGAGAGAGAGAGGCTTTAACCATTTGATCTCTATCCTTTTGGACCGTGGATGAAATCGTTAATATCCATCATGGTGAAATCACTCAATTCAAAGTCCCAACTCAGCCCACGGGTTGGAAAGTTGAACGCAAACCCACTAAAACTTGGATGGGTTTGGGCGGATTGATAGACCAGGTTTAAAAATTACCAGTTCTACCTGTAGATGTACTTTGTTTACTGTCACGTTATTGTGCACCATAAGCTTACCACGTGGCAAAAGGCAATGGTTAATCACTCGACCAAGTAAAGAAGACAAACAGCCTAAAGGGTTATGTAACCTGCACACCATTTAAGGTCTTCTTTTCTCATCTTCTCATCTAACTTCTATGAACTTGGGCTGTGTGAACCTCATATGAGGTTGACACTTGTCTCAAGCGGGCCCACAAAAAAGAGTGGCCATCACCGGTTAAGATAGAAAGTCAGTTAAAGTAGAAGCCAGTTTTAGGTTTAATAGGGCTGTGTTTGTCATTGCTTTTTGGAAGGAGAAGTGATTCCTTTAAAATTGATTCTTATGAAGCGCTTCATGAGAACTACTTTAGAAGAATAGATGATGTTTGGTAAACACACTCTGAAAAAGCGCTTCTTAATCAAAAAGTGTTTTTAGCTATATTGAAGTTGTTTGGCAAGAATAACCTGTAAAGCAGTTTTAATATGATAATATTATCATGTTGACAATTATACCCATATAGTTTAAAGGTAATTAGATATCACCAACATTATATATACTCATAATTTTATATAGGTTTATAGAAAAATGACATCATCCAAATTAAAATGCAACCCAATAATTTGTATATCAATAATATAAATATAAAAAAAAAGCAAAAGTTAAAAGAGTTGTATTTGAAAGCTTCAAGTAGAGTTTTTTATGGCATCGGCTATTCCATCACGTATAATATCCATCTTTCTTTGAGTTTGCTGGTTCACAAGTCCATGCAAATTAGGTATATAATCATTGTTAGACTCATTATATTCATTACAATACTCCTCATCTTCATCATATTGTAAGAACTCTCGATCAGCTATAGCCTCTTGTCTGATGAAGTATGGATGGTCATTGATGCAACCACGAGTAGCATTTGCTTATGAAATGGGTAAGGAGCCATACCTTTCAAAATTGGCCAACGAGCCTTCCAAATACCAAAACAACGCTCAATTATAGTTCTTAAGGAAGAGTGAGCATGATTGAACAATTCTTTAGCGCCTTTAGCTTGACTACCACGCTGAAAGTCCTGTAAGTGATAACGAACTCCCGTGTAAGGAGCCAAAAACCCTGTCATATTAGGGTATCATGCATCAACCACATAATATTTACCTACAAAATTACAATAATTATATAAGTCAAATTATTTTCTTTATGAGTACAAATTAAATTAAATAATAGTACAAACCAGGAGGTGGATGTGGAAAGTTTAGATCTAGCATACAAATAGCCTCTAACATGATTCGAGAATCATGTGTTGTTCCTTCCCACCCTGCCATGTGGACTGACCGTGTGATGTGGCTAATTCAAATCCCTTACTTGACATGGATTCTCTAAATAAACCCCATTATAACATGCCACATTTTGTCTATCAAGTTTTAAATTTAGGTGGAGCTTTTTATCTATCAAGATAAGGTGATTGGGAAATTTTCTCAGATATGATTTGATCAGAAAAATGTGCTTAGAGGATTGATGGAAGATTTAGAGAATCAATCTAAGATGAAGTTCAGATTAGGATAGCTACTGTAGTAGCAAATAAAAACAAAAACAAAAACAAAATAGGGAATTGGAGGGTTGGCTTCGGGTTTGCAGACAGGGAGATGAAGAATGGGGTTTGGTTTGAGTGGAGGGAAGATGAAAGATGATTAATTCTCAGATGAATTTAGATCTGAACAGAGGCATTAATCTTAACTAAGATGAAGTTCTAATTAGGATAGCTACTATAGTAGCAAATAAAAAAAACAAAACAGGGAATTGAAGGATGATGGAAACCACATTGATGAAGATCATAATGTTTCAACTAATCAGTCGGGAGTGGTGGAGAAACCGAACCAATCATTACCCTAATTAATCAATGGAGTGAAGTGTATTCTGATTGAAGGATCTATGGTTCTACCGGAGTATCGGATTCGATTCAATTGACGGCTATAGGTGGTGGGTTAAGGAGCAAACACTCATAAACATAAAAAATAAAAAAAAAAAAAAAAAAAAAAAAACTTGTAGTGTAGCTGCAGAAAATTGAATAGACTTTCTAGATTTTATTTAATTATAGAAAACAACAAAAAAATCTGAAAAATTCATGGTATCATCAAAACTTACAGATAATATCATCACTATAAAGATTGCACGGTAAAAAAATATCTTTAACTAATTTTGAACTAATTTTAAAGTACCCATTGATGTTCTGTAAAACAATGATCAACCCATAGAGAAGGATTCAAATTCCTAGCCTATAAAAAGATTTATGACCTAAACGATTTTTGAGTTAGAGTAAATTACATAACTAACAACCTATAAAAAAATCAGACCATAAATCTATTTTTACTGTATTATGAAAATTAAGATAACCTCAGTGCAAAACATTCCTAGACCTGAACAATCATCTTCAAATAATCGCCATAAATTGGATATAATTGAGAAAGTAACGATTCAAATTTCTATAGACTCTGAAGGATATAAATTACATAAGCTATAAATCTCAAGTGAAAATTCTGCAATTCATAGAACGTTCTTTGGTCAAAAACAGAGGAATCATAAGGATCTAAGAAAATATGCAGCTTGCAAATTTGCCACAAGTATATATATCTATATATCTATATATATATATA
>JAUPMG010119622.1:0-11792 GCA_031762675.1 Pachysandra terminalis | reverse complement strand
ATTATTATCATAAAGAGTTTGGAATCCTATCTGGTACTTAGTTATCTTTACTTGCACAACTCCGAATTTTTTACTTCCAAACTTTTGCAACCAAACGTTTAAAACACGTACAAATTAAATATCGTATAATTACCGTATCGTGAAGTTTTGATCGAATATTTGACCGTACCATTTTTTTAAGTGGCCGAATCATTCTTGAATTATTCCCGTACCGTATTTTTGCTGTATCCCGAATTGCTAACAAGGCACACAACACATAAGCACTAAAATCTTGTTGTCCCTAAAATATGGGACACATTGGAGCTTGGCAGCAAGCTCGGTGGGACCGAGGGTCCTGTCGAGGCGCTCGGCTGTTGAGCTCGTTCCTACCGAAGCTCGGTAGAATGGCCAGCAAAATGGGGGGCTTAGTGGGACCTAGGAACCTGCCGATGTCATAACTTGCCAAGAAAATTCCAAAATATTTACGGCTTCGTGTCCAACCTCTTTCAAACTCAAAACCATACTTTTCTCAATCAAAATATATACGTACACATCCATGCATTCTCACTAGTATGCTATACATGAAACCTAACATCTAAACATGGATTCACATGTTAGATCTAGCTTAAGTCACATGATCCCAACACATATATTCATGTTATCATCACAAAACACATAAATCAATCTAAACGTGGTTTAATCATATATTTTTCATGCAAAACAAAGAATCTTGATGCTCATCCTAAGAAGTTTATCATATTCCTATGAACGTAACTACCGTAGAAACGATGAAAATCCCTACCTCAAGATTCCACATATTAGGATCTGTAGGATCACCATTGCCTTTTTCCTTTCGTTGTTTTTCCCTTTTGTTCTCCATTTCTCTTCTCACTTCTTCCTCCTTTTTCTTTTCCCTTTCTTTCTTTATCTCTTCTCATATGCCTCTTCCTCTATCATAGTAGCTTACGGTCCTCTTCTTTATCCTTCTCATCTTCTTCTTTTCTCCAAATCTCTAATATCTTTTTCCTTCCTTCTTTTTCTTTTCCTCCTGCTAATTAGGTCTATTCTCCCTCCATCTTTCTGTAGATATTTGATCCTTACCTTATTCAAATTTGAATTCCCCCTTTAGATTGGAAATAATCCCCCTTCTTAAGCATCCTGTTTTTTTGGTCCCTATCCCAATGTGTTAACTTCCTTCCAACCTTACTGTTACTATTTACTGTTACTCCTTTTAATTAAATTCTTCTAGAGCTTTCTCTTATGGGACAAACAACCAGGTCTTAGGTTAGGTCTCAAATCCCAATTAAGTTGTTCTTAATTATGTTTCCACCTTATTCTATTCTAATTCAAATATTGATCCCTTGTTCTGAAATATTTTAACCATAGCTTTTTACTCTTTCAAATTGCCAGCTGTTATTCTCTGGGTAATTTAAAGATACACCTATATCCTTTAAAGGCTCAATTTGTATTTTTAGGCCGTTAAATTCTTCTAAAATTGAAAATTAATTTTTTTATAAATTCTTTGATTCCGGGTCACTACAGTGGTTGGCGTCATGAATGCTGGGGACCTTCTTCCGCTGGCTATCTAAACTCTTCGGTGGTGGGGATGTACCGAGTTATGTGTATGCGTTTGTTTCATATATACAAGTAGTCTGCTCAATGTCCAGGAATATGTCCATGATGAAGCGTTGTTGTTCGTACCTAAGAGTGGTAAAAGAACCTGTATCGGGCTGGTGATCTGGCGCTCTCGCGGCTGCATGATCGATGGGATCCCACTGTTACATATGATGGGGATTTGGATAATCTATTGAAGGGGTGATTTACACGGAATTTTTCTCCATCTTCACCATGGTTCCGTCTCGGTCGACCAGCATGTGTGATTGGGTGGAGTTTATAAGTTTGTTGAATGAGCTCGCCGTCATGACTCCGACAGTGATCCCTAAGTGGTTGTATACATTTGTGAGTCATTTGAAGGATATAACCAGGGAGTGTAGGTTCGGGTGTCCTTGACTAATGCACTCCTTTTATGTTGTTTGTTGTGAATTTGTAGGTGTGCAGGAGGCATTGCTCATGGAAATGTATGAAGTTGACGAGGCTTTGGAGTTACGAAAATAGGACGTGTTGTAGTTACTTCACATGGATTACGAGTCTCGAGTTGCCTCCTTGGTTGTGAAGACGGAGATGGGGGACTCTGAGGACCGTCTTCTCAAATATTCGAACAAGTTGGCTAAAGTGCGGCAGCGCCTTGCTGAGATGGAAGAGTACTGGGTGGAGACGAGCAATCAGGTCAAGCTCCTTGAGGCACGTCGAGGATGCATCGTAATGGCCTTAGAGGACAGCAAGGTGCGTCTCTAGATGGATCTTACTTACTTCAGTTCATTTGGGACGGATCTCATGGCGGATCAGTTATGATCTCTTGGTCCTCCCTTCCTCCCTCCTCCGCCCCCAATTTTTTTTGTAGTCATGCTTCGTAATTATCGTTTTGGCAGTGTGTATTTGTGTGTTAATGAAAAAATGTGTTTTGTATCTGTTCTAGCGATGCGTATATATAGCTTTGGTGCATTCATTGCACCCTTTTGGTTATATATACGAGCACGTGCAACGCTTCTCTTTTTAAACGACTATCCTATCATCCTTTTCTATTTGTGTTGTGATTTGCATGGTCCTGTCTATGGAATATCGGCTTGTTACGGCGTATATCCGCCTATCTTCACCAGCCAATGACAATGTGAAACTTGGCACCAAGATGCCAAACGACGCGCTGAACACGATACACAAGGAAGCCAAGTGTAGTGCTAAACACAACACACAAAGAAACCAAGTGCAGCTTAATAGGAGTGCAATATTTGACGCTCACAGGAAACCAATAAGAGTGTGACACCAGGCACACGCAAGAATAAACAGCAATGTTGCGTATGGAACATGATGGAGTCATGGATGCACGATGCGTGGCAAGAAGAATCAAAGGCAAGTGAGCTCATGCGCCTGGTCCAACTGTCCAGAAAGTGAGAAAAGAGCGCGGGAGTGATCAACCCACGCCCTGTTCAAAGATGATGCGAAGACGGTTATACAACCAAATTGAACGGTTACATAATCGACCAAGCCTCTCTATAAAAGCATAGAAGACCTGCTTCTTCAAGAGCTCTCCAAACACCTCAACACAAACTCAAAAGGCAGTGCAACGCTGCAACTCAGACCTCCGAGTCTCATATCCTCCTTCGTTGCCTCCGCCACACAAAAGTGCCCGGTTCCTCTGTCGCTCATCAGCCACTCTACCAAGAGTATTGCTCTCAACATTGGTAAACCCTTTTAGTTTGTATGTGCGGTTCACAACTACTGGAACATGAAGCCCTTCTGTTCACCAATCAATCTGGTTTGAGTCTGCTGCTCTCAACCTCAAACTGATCACCACTGCCACTCCTCGGGAAGCTGCTCTTAGTCATAGTCACTTATCCAGCCTGCGCGTTCGTTCACGGCCACTGTGATAACCCCCTGCGGTTCACCAGCCTTCTTTCTATCTTTTGCATTTTTATCACCCTCTCTCGAGAAGCTGCCTGCAGGTAGTATATCCAGTCAGGCTGTGATCACAAACACTATGATAACCACCGCTGGGTTACCAGCCTTCTTTCTATCTTCTTTTTATTGTTTATTTGTTTATCATTGGTGGTTCCATTATTTAATCTTGAATAAATACTTGGTTAGAAGCTAGACTGGGTTTGCATTATCTCTAATCTTGGCAATCATACTTGCACAATCTGAAGGAATTCGAACGAACCCTAAGAAAGGCAAAACCACAACCTTTATAACAATCGCCTAATAGCCTAACAGACGCATTTTCAGTGGCCGATTGCTTAGACAAGTCGGTTTACTCAGTGTGGATTGGCGCCTAGAGTCAAAACCCAAATTCCCAATTTGTGGATTAGTAAGTCCTGGAACGCCTAGACGACACACACACACCTACACACTGCACTAGGCGAGCAAGCTGCCCATGCCACACACAACCAACAGGCAAAAAAGAGTCTCGGGAGGGAACACGGGCCGACGTTACTTCTGGCTATGCGGTGATAAGGTTGTTGCACTGCTACTTTCGGGAGGGCTACTTGAGTGTTGAATGTCTTCTAAGTCGCTGGCCGAAGGATGTGGCAGAACACTATCTCGGGGTTTGCGTGAGCTTTCGAGTTTACCCCGAATTATTGTCATTGCCTCCACTAGCTATTGATAGCTAGGCCGAGTGGACGGAGATCGTGGTCCTTCTTCAAGAGGCCACTTGTTTTTTCAGTGAGGTGAGTTTTGAGGAGCTTGAGTTGACTGTTTGTCATGCGCGTTGTGTTATTCGCCCAGACGTTTTCAATTGCCGCTGGTTATTGGATGCCTTGTTGTCTTGTTTCACTAGTCTTATGGCTGGATATCGTCATGTTATTGCGAGGCCGCCTTTGGATTGTTGCGTGCCCATCCTTCCTGGTTTGCTAACAAAAATAAGAATGTCGAGCTTGAGGCTCTTCATTCTTCGACACGAGCAAAGGCGTGTCCTAAAAATGAAGATGAGGTCGGTGATCTTACTCTGTGATATCAGGATGGAATGTGCAGCCTCTGGGAGAGCGAGAGGCGTTGTACAGATGTCATGCATTTCTTGGAGGGTAGTGCGAAGATTTTGGATTCCCGTTGGCGTCTACTGTTGGAGAAAATAGAGCTAGCGAACAACATTTTCTCCCTTTTGGTGTTGATTTGTAGTTCTATATGTAAAAATGTGCTTCTTCTTCCTTCCTTTTTGTTTGTAAACTTTCCCCCGCCTTTTGACTAATGTGGGTGGGTGGACGGCTTTGCTCACTATTGAACTTTTGTAATTAATGCATGTCTTTTTGTTCTAGCTTCTTCTTTCCCTCGCATGAATGCTAATGTTATTTTCTGTGCTGGGTTTTATGTCCGAGTAATTGTTGGTTTGTGGTAGTTTAATCTTCTGCTTGGCTGCTCCATTAACACTGTGTAATGATGTTTTCGTTGGAACCTGTGTAAGCTATGGCCTTATTTAGGATAGGGTTCAGTTTCCAATCATTATGTACTCCCCCTCTTGTGTCTGTAAACGTTGTAGAGGAAGGTGTGACTTGTGAGAACCCAATGATTGTTCGTGGAGCGGAGGCTCTTCGCACATTGCAATGCCTTCACACTAAGGGGCACTTTTTCTTGACGCGATTTGAGGAGCAATGGGGGCCGACCTTCATCCACCCGGCCGGTGAGGTTGAGTTAAGGAAAGCTATGACGGAGATGATTGTTCCAGAGTTGTTCTCGGCATTTCCATTCAGTTTGCCTCTTCCTAAGGACAAAGGATTGTGGGTAGATCTTCTTGTGACTTTGGGGGCGGTTGTAGTAATGAGTTGGGACGTCTCGGCATGGCAGTTGTTTTTGTTAACTCGGCGTCATCATGAGATGGTTCATGAATGAAAGTTTCGCCTTCTCTGGTTGGTAGAAGCTGTTTACTTTGTGTGTTGCCAATTTACTCATGTACACGACAAACTGGTCTGTCTTTATGAGGAGTTGGGCGGTGCTATTACAGTCTGGTGGGATGACCCCATGTATCGTTAGGCTGAGGATTTGGACGTTGAGATAACTCGTCTAGTTGAAGGCGCATGGAGTGATGGAGCGAGAGAGTTTGTTCTCACATAATTGTCAGGTTACACGAGGTTCAAGCTGAATATGTGCCATTTGAGGCACGGCAATAGATTGTTATAAAGCGGATCAAAGAATTGGGAGATCGTCGAGATGGGATGAAGCCTTCGGTGGAGGATGTCGCCTTGAAAATTTATATAGCCAACCGATGTTTCTATCCCTTCAATGGCATTGTTATTGTAGATGCGTGTTAGTTTGTTGTCATGTGTGTTTATTTCTCTTCCCTCTCTTTCTTTTTTTTTTTTTTGTAATTCCCCCCTTTTTGTTGCGGCGGTATTGTAACTTTATGTCGATGAATGGACGTCATTGTACTTGCCATGTTTTTGGTGCTACATATTTTGCACTTCTTCTCTTTTCCCACTTTTTTTTTTTTGGATACCTGTTTTTCTTTTTCGGGCTGGAGTGGAGGTCGTGCCCTTTGGGTACTCATGTCAGTTTTGGTTGCATGCCTTAGGCGTCACTATTGGCTGAGGCGTTGTCTGCGACGTAGTTGAGTGTTATTGTCTTTGTTCCTTTGGTGGCCATTAAATGCATGTATAATCATGCAAGTTGTCTTTGAACGTTGTGCATGAAGGTTCGTGCCAAACTTCTAGATGGTGGTGGTTCATGCTTGTTTTGGTTCATCTTATGCTTATTTAAGCTTCTCGGTGGATGCGTTTGGGAGGAATGCTTTTTGTGCATAGGTGTGTGTTGGTCTTGTTGTATCCTACAGATCTTCGTATGACGAGTGACGAATGACGATTTCCTTTGGCGAAATTTTATTGGTTGCAAGACGTATGTTCCACATTTCTGTCATTTTCTTTGCCAGCTTTTTTTCCGTTCGCGCTTTGCCCGTGGTTTGTGCTTTTTGGTTTAGGGCCCGCACTGGGCGTTGGGTTATTTTATGTCACGGTGGACAAGCTTGAACTCGCTTGACTTCTCATTCTTTTCTCCATTCTTCGTCTTTTGTCATTTGAACTTCTTGTGCTGATTTGGTTTGCTTGGTAGCAAGCGTGGTGTTCATATTTGATTGTTGTAGTTGATGATAGTGAAGATTTGTATTAGGTCTAACCCTGTTTCCACATTTTCGTTTGATTTGTTGCAGGAAGGTACATATTGGCGAGGACTAAGGGGCATGGTCACAAGAATGATGAGGCTACTTCACACATGTTTCGCCAGAGGCTGTATGGGGCAACAACGTCCTTGTGGAAAATCATTTTTGGATTAACATCAGGGAGTTGCAAATGGAAAGCGTCGAACCCTTTGGAAAATGGAGGCTTCATTGCACTGGGATGAAGCCCGACGATGTGTTTGAATGTGACATGATCAGGTTCTAGTGCAGCGGGGTAACATCCAATATCAATTTTGAGTTGCATGCCAATCCCGCTTGCAGTTGGAGGGAGTGGTGCGAATAGATTTGTTCTGTGCCACAATATCTTGAGGTGTTCGAGAGAGCTGGTTTGATAGCTCGATAATGCTCTTTTTTTTTATTTCGATGTGAAGCGAGATATGACGGCTCTTACCGCCTTGGTTTCTCGTTGGATTCCGGCTCATCACACATTTGTAGTAGCCTGGGGGGAGCTCTCGCCCTCTTTGAAAGACGTCAGTTATCTGATGAAGCTCAGCATCATTGGTGATGATAATATCGGGAAGATGGTACTGAGTGAAGAGGAGCAGGTGATTGATATTGCGCTGAGAAAGGCTCTAATTGATTACCGCAGCAAGCCGATGTTTAGGAAATCTGGTTCCAAAAATGGGAATGATGCTAAGTTGAAGCATTTCAATTTCTACAGTTGGATCTGTTACTTCTATGTTGAGCTAGAACCGCTTGCGGAGGGTGTTACCCTATAGAATTGAGGGCAAAAGATCGGTCCTAGGGCGAACAATAAATACCGTTTGGAGGCGTTCATAGCTTTTTGGCTGAACCGGTTTATCCCTGAGGGCTCGCCTAACGATGGTGCTTCTAGTGATGTGTTTCCAATGACGATCAGTTTGGCGCAAGGGTGTTGCTTTGCGTTGATACCCTTTCGCCAGCCAATTCTCCCCTTTCAGGCTGTTCGCCAGACCATTCTAAGCAATTCACCCGCTCCCCTTCTCCGCTTTCAAGGTTGATCCTGTGTTGTTTGGATAGCTCGAAAGCCCTCTTAATTTGGTTATTAGACCATTAAGTTAACCTTCTTGGCGGTTCGCCAGCCACTTCTCCCCTTTTGGGCGGTTCGGCAGCTCCCCTTCTCCCCTTTCAAGGTTGCTTTTGTGTCGTTTGGGTGGTTCATTACTCCCTAAAGAAAAAAAAACATAAAAAATGAGAAAATATATTTTAATTCATCCACGTTGCATTCTTTCAGAAGTGTGGTTCGCCAGTCTTCGAAAGTCATTCATATTGCATTCATCCCTTTGAGGAAATCATGTCCGCAACACATTTTCATGTATATGCATTGGGTCTACAACTAATAGTTGTGTGCAGAATCCCTTGTCTCCTCATAATGGAGCAATGATCCACTTCAATAAAGAACCTCACAAAATGGTAAAAAGGATGTTCAAGATACAAAAAGAGAACAACATAGTCAAGGAGTTAAACATTATCTTGACCGCAACAAGAGAAGAATGAAGCTGCATCCCCTTTCTCAAGGTTATGTTTTTGGGATCTTTGACCTTGAAAAATGTATCTTTAAGAAGGTTCCCACAATGATTGTTTTCAATTTCTTAGTGATAATTTGAAAAATAAATAAATCTTGCTTTAATATTCATTTCACATCAATAGGCTTTTAATAATTCGAGTACATTTTCCAATAAAACACAATGAAAATAATGCACACTCAAACATGGAAAAGTTAAATCCGTGGACTCAAAGACTGAAAGTGACCTGTAAAAAGCAAAAATCAAAAGCTATACCATCCTCAAGACAAATGAGAGATTGAAGTAAAGTCACTAACACGCCTTGTTAAGATATGCTTGGGTTGGATGTAGATTATGCTTCTTAAAAGAATATGCCAAATGAAAGTTGGATCAACAAAAACAAATCAAGAGTGAAACTGGGGCAATGTGATACATCTCAGATCGGTTCTGTTATGATCATTTAAAACGAATTTGAATCAACAAAAGCAAATCAGAATTGAAACTAGGGCAATTTTATGGATAATCAATCAAAGATATATCGTTGGAATTTTCAACAAGAGAAAGAGATGCACCTTTAAAAGTGGTGGTCTTATCATGAAGGTTGAATGTCATACACAAGGAGGGTGCATTCTTTAGACAAGTGTGAAGATTTACTTGAACTAATTAAACCAGATCTTAAGACATCTTGCTCAAAATGTTATTTTCAAATGATTGGAGACCTTTTTTTTCTTTTAAACCTTCAAATGTTATAACCCTTAGTCAATCCCTTTGAGCCTGTTATCTCATTCATTAACCCAAACTGGGACTGGCCACCCTAAACTGGGGCAATGTCAAAAGTCAAGGGTAATTCTGGAAGCAAATGAATTTTTAAAGTGGAGAAACCAATATTGGGTATTCAAAAGAAAAAAATGAATGAAATTATTTGAAAATCAAAGAAAAGAAAAAGTGATAAAAAAAAAATAAGAAGGAAAAGAGTGAAGAAATCAAATGCTTCAAAAATTAGAAAAGGAAAATCGAAAAGTGATTATAAATGGGGATGTCACAATCCAAAAGAGAGTCTCTCAAATCGAGCAAGTCTCGGGTAACCAGTTTTGACAAAAAAAATATCTTTTGAGCCTTATATCCATCATTTTTTAAAACCTAAACCTAAACCTAACCTTCGTTTCGTTCTACTTTTAAGCCCTCTTTGATCAATGTAATATCTAGTGAAGTCAATGTCTTAATCCGGTATTCATTTGTGATGATGCAATTTATGGTCTGAAACAACACATGATGAAGATCCATTACAGGGCCAAGATAATCAGTCATGGAGAATCAAATGTTACAAGTACGGTGGAAAAATCTACAGGATCATCAGCATGCGGAAGGATGAAGAATCTGGCATTTACAAGACTCAGGAGAAACATCTAAAGTAAAATGGTATAAAAAAAATGAAATAAAATTACCAGTTGTGAAGGATTCTGAGTAAATGAAGTCAAACAGCTGTGAAAAGAAGCCAATCATCAATTCAGTTCGTCCTCATATGAGCAAGACGGAATTGCCAAACTTAATCAGTCACTTCGCCGTCAAGGGCATTACTATTTTTTAAGCAGCTTGGTCTATTATCCTCCTTAGTAGTTTTGATTTGGCCAGGCTAGACAGTCGTCAATTTTTCAAAACTCGAGAAGATGGTTATAGCTATGATAATCATTGGGGATGAGCTAAGAAGACTCTGATAAACTGAGGAAGTTTTTCCCTATTTGACTGTTGCATTTGACTCTTGGTATTCATCTAAAAAAATGTATCTTAATTATCTTGATCATATCGATGTGAAAAAAAAGGTTTGAAAATTCTTTCCTTCCACTCATTTTATGTTCAAATATGTTATATGTTCTTGTTTTCCTCCGTCATTCTAGATATTGCAGGATACAAACTAAGAGGAACATGGAATACCAGCAACACACAATTTCAGAAAAGCATCCCATCATACCTTTGGAGGAATGAGTTTAGAAGCTACAGTTGAGGTGCCCCCAAGAAGGCATCACATATTTCAAATTCTCAAGGGACGTTACTTAAAAGATGCCATACAAATCGTCAAGGCAACATGGAGATTATTCTCTATGGACGTGGCTTAAAGAGATGCCCCAATTCATCCCAACTAAACATCTGAAGATGGTAGAAAAATCAAGTCCTGGAGAAAAAACAGCTAAAGCAAAAAACAAAACCAAGAAAGAGGATAATTTTCAATGCAAGTGTTAGTCGAGTCAAAAGCATTCCTGTCTCCATTGGATCCTGTCTCATATATAGACTTGGTCCCAGACAGTGATGCGACAATAATCAATGAGATTGGGACTTGTCCAATCCTTTAAAGCAGCCAAATGAAGATCTGACTTGACTCAATAAGTCGTGGTCTTAACCTATCTTTAAGTTCATGAGCATAATTTTGCCTAAAATCAACTTTGTCTTTCATATGTTGAACTTCCACAAAACATTTAACGTCAAAATACCTTTGAACTCTGGGCAACGAGTAATTCCTAGAAAAGAACCCCTTTAATTGTCTGGGCAACGAGTAATTCCTAGAAAAGAACCCCTTTTATGGTTTGGGCAAAGGCTTAATCTCCAGATAAGTTTTTTACTATGATCATTTGGAAATTCAATAGGTGAAGATTGATTTGATTCAAGTAAAATCTTTTTTGTGAATCGTGCAAATCGGGGTTACGTCTTTTTCTTTGTCATTCATCGCTTGCGATTCTAACAAAGACGGGCAGCTGTAGACACCCCAATTTGCACGAAAAAAAATACTTTTTTTTTTTATCTTTGCAGCTCCTGGAGGCTTGAGCTTGGCATCTTTTCATCTCTAATCTCAGTTCCTAATCCCAAACCATTTGTGCCAAAATTCTCAATGAAATCCCAAAGTTGTGTGTAATTACTAAAATATCCTCAATGGACTCCATGCTCTTCATCGTCACCCAAAATCTATTTATGACAATAGAAATGAATTTTAGGCTAAAAATGTGTTCTAACGGGTATACTATCGCCTAGTCTAGTGATCATAAAAGAAAATGACTGTTTTGCCCTTTATATTGTTTTGGATCAAATTAGGACTTTTGGACGACATAAAAGCATTCCGACTCTGGATTTGATCCTTTCATGCAGAACCCGTCAAATGGCTGTAATTTTATCAAATTCTAAAATTGGTGACAAAAGGGGTATTTTGGTATTTAATAATTGACAATGACATTTGGGATCATTAAAAAATTTTGATTAATAAGATTTTGGATAATTAAAAATTAAAAAATCATAGGAATTTTGAATAATGAGAGGATAAATATGAGGTTGATTGAATTAGGATTAGTTTTAAAACTCTCTAGAAGTTTAGAATAGGTTAGAATTTGGATGAGGATTAAAATAAGATTAGTTAGATTAGGCTTAACATCGTTTTTGGTTAAGTGGATTATATTGTGATTACTATTAATGAATTTAAAAAGAAAACAAAAAAGAGAGAAAAAAGGGAAACATAGGGGAGTCGATTATCTCATGAAGATAGAAGTTGGGGAGAGTTTGGGATAGAGATG
>JAUPMG010119591.1:0-11794 GCA_031762675.1 Pachysandra terminalis | reverse complement strand
AAAAAGTATATAAGTATCCAAAATATATTGGATTCAAATTCTAACATCTAAAAAAATACAATGTATAAAAGTTTAAAGTAAAATTTTAAACTTTATTTCTTGATTGCCTTCAATTTATACAGGCACGAAATCCATTTGTGTACCTGTATAAGCAAAAGAAAAAAATAATAAGTAATAATATTTATTATATATAATAATTAATAAAATAATGTACCCAATATCAACTCCTCCCTAATAGTACTCCGAAAGATTGTGTAATCTCCTGTAATAATAACAACAAATGAGAATTGAGAACTTGAGAGCTTTGAGTTGAGACTTGATTGTCTTGAGTTGAGAATGAAAATTGTGAGCTTTGGATAAAAAATGAATGGTGAAAAAATGAGAATACGATGCTATTTATAGAGTTCTAAATGCAGTTTTTTACTTTTTTTTTTTAAAACCTTTAACTAGATTTTAGGATTTATTTCGGCTGAAATATCTGAAATTTTGGCCGAAAATTTCGTTGGTAAAGTGAACATTTCAGGCGAATAAATTTGGGCAAAGTACAAAAATGTCGTCGAAATTTCGTACATTTATTTCGCGAAATAATTTTGTTCGAAAAAAGGCCATTTCGGATTTCGTCCAACACATCCGAAACCGAAATTTCACAAACTTTCGGCGAAATTTTAAACTATGATTGAACCTCACCTCATTGTGCATCATAATTCAAGTAAATGTAGTAATCCTGCTAATTCAAGTAAATGTAGTAATCCTCTATGGATACAATATAACGTAGAGTATTTGTAGATGGAGAAATTTTGAGATCAAGATATGCCATGCACATGACACGATCTCACAAGATGGGCCCCACTAAAATAAGATTCTCTCAATTGAATATTAGATTAGTTCAAATGAGACCCACAAAGAATTAATAAATTAAAATTATAATAATTCTCATTAAATGTGAATTATCCTAACAAAATAGGACAATTCTATATAATTCTCAAAAGAATTATCTAAAAACTATTGAATCAAAATTTAGACAATTCTTAAATAAAGAATCATCTTATATTGGATAATATCCTAAAGTGGTTGAGAACAAGCAGAACTCTACCCTCCCATATGGAGATAATCCCTAATTAAATTGAGAATTATCTCTAATTCAAGGAGGACTCTCCCCTCAAAGTCTATAAATAGGGGTAGTCCTCTCCCATTGAAAGGATCAGAAAATCATGGATCATAAGAAGAAGCTCTGAAGCTCTGAAGCTCTGCTGGTCCACTGCCTTGAAGATTTAAATACTTGAAGCCTCAAAATAGAAGTATTCAAGACCGAAGATAAAGTTCTCAAATCTATGAATACGCTCAAAAGCTCGGAGATTTATATCAAAGTCGAAGCTTTTGGTCCACATCTTCTATAAGTCTACAAATCCGAAGATCAAGCCAAAGACTGCGCAATAAATCCTCATAATTCGGTTCGTGAAATCTACAAATTTCCATCAAGAAGAAGCCTGATGTAAGCATAAACTATTTTTAGCCCTTAAATCGAAGAATCCGAAGAGAAGAATCAAAGAACGTTTTCTTTTGTATAAAGAAAATCCATAGAGCTCGTTGTAATCTTGCATATTAAATTAATAAAGTTGATTTGTTCAGCATATCTTATTCGTTGATTTTCAATGAACAAAATTTGTATGTACAATATTCAATAAATATATTAGGATCATGTTTACAACGAAATGGATAAAATGTCAAGTATAAGCACAATTTGTTATTAAATGAATCAAAAGCATCCAGACACTAACCAAAGAACTATAGAGAAATCAAAGGAGGGGCAATTACATTCTAATGTAAATCTTCATTCCATTCAATAGGGAAAAACAAAATAGACTCAATTTACATAACCAAAATAAAAATGCTTCATATATTAGTTTCATATAGAAATTAGTCAGTTTTAAGGTTGAAACAACATATATATATATATATATATATATATCACTTCATATAACGCTTCCCTATATCGCACGGAGCTTCCATAGTCTTAGAAACTAACTTTACATTTTCATATTACTATCTCTAAAAGAAAGATATGATTATTATATTTCAAACCAAGAACTAAAATGACGCAAAGATAAGAAGAAAGAACAAACAGCAAAGAACATAATTTTAATCTAAAAAAATGATTAAAACAAATGAGACTGTGAAGATTGTAGACGAACCAGATCATATACCTTGATGCACACAAATCTGGATTTATAGCAAAATATCTCTATCGAACTGGTGTGTTCGTACTGACCTAAATCTTCAATTAGAAAGGTTCATTAATTGATAATAATTTATAATTAATTATAGTGTATTTTATTTTGCATCTAACCATATAATTGCAGGTTATATTAGTACAAGGGTTAATTTTATAATTAAAGTTACTATTTTGGGGTCCATAGTGTAATTATTATGTATAAGGGGGTAATATCTGCTATTTTAGATTTTAATTTCTAATTCCACACGCACAAGGCTACGTGGGATTGGGAAGGTTAGTTTGAGGAGAGAAAGGAAGGAAGTTGATGTATATCCTTCCCTTCCCATCTTAAGAGAGAAATGTTGGATTGAATCTGGAGAGATTGAGAGAATAGAGAGAAATAGGGTTTCAGATCTGGAACTAAACCCTAGCATCATTGTTGCAATGTTAAAGGAAGAGAACAAAGGAAGAAGAAGGAAGAGAGGAAGAGTAGAAGACATTGGGAATTTTTGAATCAAAAAGATCAGATCAGGTAAGTTAATTCTTACTGTATAGTTTCTTTATGAGTTCATGCGATCATATTCATGTTCTTGAGTGTTTATGTGTATTTTGATGATTTGATTGCATGAGATTATGTTTAATATGTTAGAAATAGGTTTGGTTATGTTCTAATATGTTATACCAAGAAAAACCATAGATTTGAGACCTTTAAAATCAACCAAAATTGATTTGGGATCAGAGGGACGAAAATCCCAAAATCTGGAAATCCCCATATCACACCCAGTTCGTTACCCACTGGTACACCGGTTAGGGTAGCGACGGGGAACCAATTATAGGCTAAAATAGGGCTTCGGTACCCACCGGTACACTAGTGAGGGTACCGATGCGCACCCTGCAGACATTAGACCGTTGGTAACCACCGGTACACCGGTGAGGGTACCGACAGAGCCTTGTTTCTATGGAAAAGGAGCCCATCGACACCCACCGGTACACCGGTGAGGGTACCGATGGAACACCCAGATACACACAGGTTTAATAGCTTAGTTAACTTTATACTTTAGTTTTATACTCTTTTGGGGGTCATGACTCAGCTGAAGTCATGGACTATGATTTGGATTATATGTATTTCTTGGGCTTCTGCAATTCTGATCAATTAAGGTAAGCATTTACTTTTATTACTTATGGATTTGATATGGCAATCCGCATTCCAGCGATGAACCCAAAGGTTGCACTTTCGAGATCCGAGCTATCCCGCATAGGGAATTGTGTTACAAGTTTGGGGGTGTGATAGATTGGTATCAGAGCATAAGGTTTGCTCAGAATAAGGGTGTTAAAACACTAGAAAACCTAGGTCTCACATAGAAATCTGAAGTTAGGATGGAGGAACCTAGAAATACACTTAGGAATTGTGTGCTGTTTGCCAACTTGTGTGATGATTGTATTGATGTGCTAGCATGTTTACTTGAACATTCGGACACAAGGTAGAGGACTGTAGATTTATTGTTTACCTTGGGTGTAGATGGCTGGAAGGAGAAGAGATGCTGCTACTACTACTGGAGAGGGATCTTCCTCGAGAGCTAGGGCTAATACGGATCCTCAGCTAGTGGGTGTCTACCAGATACTGGGAGACATGGCGACTAGGCAACGAGACCAGATGGAGCGTCAAGCCGTGGCCGATTAGAAGAGAGTTGTAGGAGCTTCGATTGCATGATTGGAGAAGTTTAAAAAGCTGACTCCACCTACGTTCGAAGGGTTGGGCGAGCCGCATCTTGCTCAAAATTGGCTGTTGGACGTGGAGCGAATCTTCCGGATGATGGGCTGTCCAGACTACCAACGAGTTTCCTTGGCCACCTTCATGCTCAAAGGTGAGGCACTCCACTAGTGGGACATGGTGGAGCGGAATCTGACTTCGGTCTTGACATGGGAGCAGTTTAAGACCCAGTTCTTGGGTACCTACCTACGCAGCAGTTATCAGAGCAGATGGCATCGGAGTTCATACGTCTAGAGTAGGGCTCACACTCCGTGAGTCAGTACGAGGCGAGGTTCGCTATGATGTCGAGGTATCCACCTCACATGATAGCAGTGTAGGCGGACAAGGAAGCCAAGTTTGAGGTGGGATTGTGACCAGCTATTCGAGGCAGGGTAGTGCTGCAACGACTCAGGACTTATACCAAGGTTCTCGAGTTCGCTAGACACGTGGAGCAAGACTTGGACAGAGCTTCAGCACAGATGAATCAATCCAAACACGAAAAGGGTCGGTACCAGCTGTATCAAGAGAAGCAGAATAATGACCGATGTCAGCGACATGATGACAAGCCAACGAGGACTCCATCAGTTGATACAAAAATTCCTGTGGCACAAGATGCTCATAAGTAGCCATAGTCGCCACAGGACTAGCAGTTCCGATGAAAAGTATGTTTCAATTGGGCAAGAAGGGACATCTTCAGTACGATTGCCAAGTGTCGAGGAGAGACGGTAAACCAGCCCCACCTAGGCCAGTGCAGAAGGGCAAGGATAATGCCATGACAGATTCAGCTTTTCCTCGTGACGACCGAGCTACCAATGCCATAGTAAAAGGTACCATCCATCTATTTCATACTCCAGCACGTGTGTTATTTGATTCTGGTGCATCACATTCGTTTATCTCTAGTAGTTACATGCTATTCTTGGGTTTACAACCCAGTAGTCTAGACAATCCTTTGTGTATCTTTAACCAAGTGGGAGGAACCGTTACTCTACACCGAGTATATTGTACTTGTGTGGTAAGAGTAGGTGACTTCAATTTGGAGGCAGACCTGGTAGTGCTTGACATGGTTGACTTCGAGGTGATTCTCGGCATGGATTGGCTCTCTGCTTATCATGCCAGGGTAAATTGCTTTGAGAAGACGGTTGTATTCGATCTTCCTGGAGGACGTCGTCTGACATTCCTTGGGACTGAGAAGGATGCCTACTAGCCTGAATTTATTTTTGCTGCGGATGTGGATCAGAAACTATCCTCGGAGGATATTCCCACTTTTCAAGATTTCGGCGTGATTTTTCAGGATATTTCGGGGTAACCACCTAAAAAGGTGGTAGACTTCTATATTGAGTTTATGCCTGTCACTACACCAATTTCACTTGCTACTTATCGGATGGCTCTGACTGAGTTACGTGAGTTGAAAAAGTACTTAGATGAGCTGAGTGCACTAGGGTTCATCAGACCGAGTACTTCTCCTTGGGGTGCGCTAGTTATATTCGTGATGAAGAAAGATAGATCACTTCGATTTTGTATCGGCTACAGATAGCTGAACCGGGTGACTGTTAAGAACAAGTACCCATTGCCAAGGATCAACGACCTATTTGACCAGTTGAGAGGAGCTCAGCTCTTCTTGAAGATTGACTTGAGATCAAGATACCACCAGTTGCGGATTTGAGAGGAGGATATTCAGAAGACGACCTTTCGTACTCGATACGGGCATTATGAAATCGTGGTTATGCCATTCGGGTTGATGAATGCGCCAACAGCTTTCATGAACTTGATGCATAGAGTATTCAGGACTTTTCTAGATTAGTTTGTCATCATATTCGTGGGTGACATCCTGGTTTATTAGAGGTTTGAGGAGGAGCATGAGAAACACATGCGAATCGTATTGCAGACGTTGTACAATCACTAGTTGTATTCCAAGTTGGAGAAATGCGATTTTTGGAGAGATGAGGTTAGATTCCTTGGTCACGTAGTATCCATGAGTGGTATCTCCGTGGATCCGACTAAGGTTGAGGCAGTTCTCGGTTGGGAGTGACTGAAGAATGCACTAGATATTCGGAGTTTCCTTGGTCTTGCGTGCTATTACAGGAGGTTAATCGAGGGATTCTCCACCATTGCAGAACCATTGACCCGCTTGATGAGGAAAGAGGTAAAGTTCGATTGGGACGAGAAATGTGAGTCGGCCTTTGAGGAGCTCAAGAAGAGATTGACATCGGCACCAATTTTAGTCGTACCTGTCACTGGACAGAAGATGGAGGTCTACACTGACGCAATCTTGCAAGGCTTGGGTGTTGTGCTTATGCAAGATGGTCGTGTAGTGGCATATGCTTCGCGACAACTTAAGGTTCATGAGCGCAACTATCCTATTCATGATCTTGAGTTGGCCGCGGTTGTCTTTGCCTTGAAACTTTGGAGGCACTATCTGTATGGTGAGGAGTTTGAACTGTTTTCAGATCACAAGTCTTAAGTACATCTTCATGTAGAAGGATCTCAACATGCGCCAGAGGAGATGGTTGGAGTTGATTAATGATTATATCTCGACTCTCTACTATCATCCTGAGAAGGCCAATGTTGTAGCTGACGCATTGAGCCGTAAATCGCGAGGAGTGCTAGCTCAGTTGATGTGCAAGGAATGGAGACTACAAAAGACCATAGCAAACTTTGGAATTCAGCCTGTAACCAGCTGAGCCGTGGTTACCTTTTCAGCTTGGTAGCTAGACCATCATTAGAGCGTATAGCAGCTTGTTAGAAGGATGATCAGGATCTACTGTTGTTAGCAACCGATGACGGTAAGCTAAAGTGGGTGGTACACTCAGACGGGCTGTTCAGATATTAGGGTCGCCTTTGTGTTCCAGAGGATCAGGACATCAGGAGAGAGATATTGGAGGAAGCACACAAGTCGCGGTATTCCATTCATCCTGGAAGTACCAAGATGTATTGAGACTTGTGTATGAACTATTGGTGGCCGAATATGAAGAGAGAGATTGCGTAGTTTATGTTGCGGTGTCTCGCGTGCCAGCATGTCAAGGCCGAGCACATGAGATCAGCGGGACAGCTACAACCTTTTCCTATAGCGGAGTATAAGTGGGAGCACATCATCATGGACTTCGTAGTCGGTTTGCCGAAGACACGTGGTAGCATGGACTCGATTTGGGTGATCGTGGATCGGTTAACCAAATCAGCGCAATTCTTACCATTCAAGATTGGAGCTTCAGTCGAGGAGATTGCAAGACTATATGTTCGAGAGATCGTGCGATTTCATGGAGTACCTGTGAGTATTGTGTCGGATCATGGTTCGCTATTCACATCGAGATTTTGGGAAGAGTTGCAGAAAGCTATGGGCACACAGTTAGACTTTAGTACGGCATATCACCGCAAATGGATGGCTAGACAGAGAGAGTGAACCACGTATTGGAGGACATGCTTCGAGCTTGTGTGATGGACTTTAGCGGTAGTTGGGGAGAACATATACCTCTGGTGGAGTTTTCTTACAACAATAGTTTCCACTTGAGCATTGGCATGGCTCTATTTGAGGCTTTATACGGTAGGCCGTGCCGTTCACCAGTATGTTGGGCAGAAATTGGGGAGAACAGCATTCTTGGATCGGATCTTGTTCAAGACAACAACCAAGGTGAAACTCATTCGCGAGAGACTGAAATCAGCGCAGAGTTGACAAAAGAGCTATGCGGACCGTAGGAGGAGAGAGCTAGAGTTTGCAGTTGGTGACCATGTATTCTTGAAGGTTTCCCCTATGAAAGGAGTGATGCGATTCGACAAGAGAGGAAAATTAGCACCACATTACGTCAGACCGTTTGTAGTACTAGAGTGCATTGGACATGTGGCATACAGAGTTGCATTGTCACCACAGCTTTCAGCAGTTCATGACGTATTCCATGTATCACTACTACAGAAGTACCAACCAGACCCAGCACATGTACTAGATTGGAGCGAGTTGTAGGTTAGAGACGACGTAACTTATGTAGAACTACCGATGAAGATTTTGGATCGGAAAGAGAAAGTTTTGAGAACCAAGACCATACACTTAGTGAAGGTTCAGTGGGGACATCATGACGAATCTGAAGCTTCATGGGAGTTGGAATCGGATACTCGGGAGCGCTATCCGGAACTATTCACGGATTGAGGTACGCAACTTTGGGGATGGAATTCTTTCAAGGGTGGTAGGTTGTAGGGACCAAAATCCCCTATTAGAAGGGTTCCTTAATTGATAATAATTTATAATTAATTATGGTGTATTTTATTTGGCATCTAACCATATAATTGATGGTTATATTAGTATAAGGGTTAATTTTATAATTAAAGTTATTATTTTGGGGTCCCTAGTGTAATTATTATGTATAAGGGGTAATATCTGCTATTTTAGATTTTGTTTTCTAATTCCACACGCACAAGGCTACGTGGGATTGGGAAGGTTTGTTTGAGGAGAGAAATGAAGGAAGTTGATATATATATATCATTCCCTTCCCATCTCAAGAGGGAAACATTGGATTGAATCTGGAGAGATTGAGAGAATAGAGAGAAATAGGGTTTCAGATCTGGAACTAAACCCTAGCATCATTATCGCAATGCCAAAGGAAGAGAACAAAGGAAGAAGAAAAAGGAAGAGAGGAAGAGTAGAAGACATTGGTGATTTCTGAATGAAAAAGATCATATCAGGTAAGTTAATTCTTACTGTATAGTTCCTTTATGAGTTCATGTGATCATATTCATGTTCTTGAGTGTTTATGTGTATTTTGATGATTTGATTGCATTAGATTATGTTTAATATGTTAGAAATAGGTTTGGTTATGTTCTAATATGTTCTACAAAGAAAAACCATAGATTTGAGACCTTTAAAATAGACCAAAATTGATTTGGGATCAAAGGGACGAAAATCCCAAGATCTGGAAATCCCCAGATCACACCTAGTTCGGTACCCACCAGTACACTGGTTAGGATGCTTGCGAGATCCTATACAGGTTAGAACACCTTGAGTATTGTGCGCTCTTAAATTAGCATTGTGGTTGGAAATTCCTTGAGTAGCCTCTACTTTAAATTAGCACAATGATGTCCTTCTACCATGGGTTAGCGCCCGAAACGAAGAGGGGACATCCAGATGTTTCCAGTGGCCTTTACTCGAAATTTGGTTGTATTGTGTTGGAAGTTATGATGGCATTTAACAGTCTTTATTTGTCTAACACATTCATTTGCATATCATCATCTCTGCATTCCTTGTCTGAGCATTCATCTAGAGCATATGTGTGATTCATTCATTAAATTTCATATCATCATATAATTCATCATATTTTAACTGTTGCATTACATCTTGTATTGCCATGAATTGAATTGACTCTATTGATATCATATGGGAATGAATAATTGTTTGATTGACTTACTGGGCATTCAAAGCTCATGCAACTTTTCATGTTGCAGGATGAGAAGGATGCTGGATTACTTTGCTTTGGACTAGGAATTGGATTGGATTGCTTGCTGCTGCATATTTTACTGTTATTTGCTTTTCTAGATTAGGGCTTTTGGTAAATATTGAGTTGTAATAGCTTAGTTAACTTTTTACATTAGTTTTATTCTCTTTTGGGGGTCATAACTTAGTTGAAGTCATAGGCTGTGATTTGGAAGAGTAGAAGACATTATTGATTTCGGAATCAAAAAGATCAGATCAGGTAAGTTAATTCTTATTGTATAGTTCATTTATGAGTTTATGTGATCATATTCATGTTCTTGAGTGTTTATGTGTATTTTGATGATTTGATTGCATGAAATTATGTTTAATATGTTTGAAATAGGTTTGGTTATGTTTTAATATGTTCTACCAAGAAAAACCATAGATTTGAGACCTTTAAAATCGACCAAAATTGATTTGGAATCAAAGGGATGAAAATCCCGAGATCTGGAAATCCTAAGATCACATCCAGTTTGGTACCCACCGGTACACCGGTTAGGGTACCGACAGGGAACCAATTATAGGCTAAAATAGGGCTTCGGTACCCACCGGTACACCGATGAGGATATCGCGCACCTTGCAGACATTAGACCATCTGTAACCACCGGTTAACCGGTGAGGGTACCAACAGAGCTTTGTTTCTAGCCAAGAGGAGCCCATCGGTACTCACCGGTACACTGGTGAGAGTACCGATGGAACACCCAGATACACACAGGTTGAGGATTTGTTTAGGAATTGATGTGGACTAGTACCATTGGCTTAGTAATTGATTTGTAGGACTCAAGATAGGCCATAGACATTATCTTGGAGTTCCATAATAGGTTGGTACCCATCAATCACCTTGGATTTGATTGTAATTGACATTGGACTTGATAGTAATTGATATTGGACTCAATTGTAATTAAATTGAGATGACACTTGTTAATAATCTATTGCATTCATGTTAAGCAGATGTAGGATGTTAAGAAAGCCCTGGAGGTGAGAAATAAAGGGTTTCCATTTAGGATTCCTATGGGTTGACTATATACCTTGTGGGTCGAAATCCCAACTTAAAATAGGGTAGGATGCTTGCGAGCTCCTATACAAGTTGGAACACCTTGAGTATTGTGAGCTCTTAAATTAACATTGTGGTTGGAAATTCCTTGAGTAGCCTCTACTTTAAATTATCACAATGGTGTCCTTCTACCATGGGTTAGCGCCCGGAACGAAGAGGGGACATCCGGCTGTTCCTAGTGGTCTTTGCCCGAAATTTGGTTTGTATTGTGTTGGAAGTTATGAGGGCACTTAACAGTCTATCTTTGTCTAACACATTCATTTGCATATCATCATCATTGCATTCCCTGTTTGAGCATTCATCTAAAGTATATGTGTGATTCATTCATTAAATTTCATATCATCATATAATTCATCACATTCTAACTATTGTATTACATGCTTGTATTGCCATGATTTGAATTGACTCTATTGATATCATATGGGAATGAATGACTATTTGATTGACTTATTGGGCATTCAAAGCTCACGCAACTTCTCATATTATAGGATGAGAAAGATGATGGATTACTTTGCTTTGGACTAGGATTTGGATTGAATTGCTTGCTGCTGCATATTTTACTGTTATTTGTTTTTCTAGATTAGGGCTTTTGGTGAATATTGAGTTGTAACAGCTTAGTTAACTTTATACTTCAGTTTTCTACTCTTTTGAGGGTCATGACTCAGCTGAAGTCATAGACTGTGAATTGGATTATATGTTTTTCTTTAACTTCCGCAATTCTAATCAATAAAGGTAAGCATTTACTTTTATTATTTATGGATTTGATATGGCAATCCGCGTTCCAGTGATGGAACCCGAAGATTGCACTTCGAGATCCATGCGGTCCCGCATAGGGAATTGTGTTACGGGTTTGGGGGTGTAACAGTTGTCCCACGTCGATATATGTGATTACTAAAACCACACACAGTAGTATACAAACTCAAATGACCAGATCTTAAGTATAAGAATCTATAGTAAACCAGATCTCTAATTGAGGAAGAAGAGATGAGAGAGAGGGAGAGAGAGAGAGAGAGAGAGAGAGAGAGAGAGAGAGAGAGAGAGAGACAACAAAATAGAGAGTGTCTCCAGACTGCCGTCCATTCCTTTGTCGGATGTCAGGGAAACCCTCGCCCTCTACTTGGCCGGGAAAGGCATTCTCGGCGGACGGGACGACGGTCCATTAGGACCGCCGACAATTAAAGTGGACTTTTGGCAACGGTCCATAAACCGTTGTTAAAAAATCTATTTAATGGCGATCATAATGGACTGCGCTCATATATGACCACTGTGAATTCCCTCTTTTTTTTTAATGAAATTGTTTTATCCTATTTCTTCTACACAACACTA
>JAUPMG010119570.1:0-11794 GCA_031762675.1 Pachysandra terminalis | reverse complement strand
GAATTGAAGTCAAGGCTCTATTGTCTTCTAATCTAAGTGATTAGCAAGATGATCATAATTATCTGAATTAATTATGCAATTAAGCGTAATTAATTCAATAGTCTGAATTCGGGCTATTACATTTGCGTATGTATAATTTGTTATGTATGCTTCTACTTCATGCCATGGTTATAATTGGATCTTGTTGCATGAGTCATTGAAGCATATCGTGGTTTTTCATATTGTCTATCAGTTGTATCTTTTTGGAAAACCTTTTCACATGTGTTCTAGTAGAGTAACATCTATTTGAGGACATGTGTTGCTTTGACATAGAATGTTATTATTGTTAGATATATTTTTCCTATGTCATTCTTTTGGATAGTGTCTTATTGTGCTTTTTCATTAACCGGTCTAGACATTATTCATCCTGCGGTGTTCTACAGGTCATGCCTTTAGAGTAATATTTTGTATGTGTAGTTCATTGTTATTTTGGGTGCTTTCACTTTGTCCCAATTTTCTCCAAGTGGGTACCTAAGGGGGAGTCCACTTGGTTCCTACCTATCTCATAGGCATGTTCCTTAATAAATAAATATTTTTGTCTGTGACTTTGGTGTCTTGAACTTATTATGTGTATGAATACTTGGTAGTGATACCTCTTTTATGCATAAATTGTTCACCCTTATTTTAGTTTCATGAGTAATAATTAAACTATTATTTGCATGATCGTTGAAGTTGATTGTGTTTTCCATGTGCTTTTTCGATAAACTCTGTTTGGAAAACTCTTATATAGGTTCTCATAGATTATTATCTACCATAGAACCTACGTTGCCTTCATAATCTTTGGCACTCTTAATTTTTTTTGCCTTTGATTGTGATCCGCGAACTAATTGTGTTTATGCATGTTTCTTAGAATAATCTTTTATATGCATAATTAATTCCTCTTGCTTCATGTTATTATGCCATATCTTATAGGAGAAAATCCTTTTGCATAATTCATGTAGCACACCATTGTTTTTATATGATCCTATTGTAACATCATTTAGGAAAACTCTTCATGCATGCTTCATTATAGTAAAATCTTTTTCATGCATGTTTTGTGCTTCTTCCTTCTTGATATTATGACTTGGGGTCATAAAGACTAATTTGTGTTGATGCATTTTGTGTAGACTCATAATTTTTCATATAGCTATATTCTCTGCTATGATGTCTGTACTTGTCTACATAGATAATATCTTGTATGAGTCTATGCATATGTAGTGATTGTAATGACATGTGTGTGTCTTCTACAGAATTTATATGCGATTCCTTATAGGTATATTTTTTTTTATACATATTATGTTTCATGTGTTTTCTAATCCTAATAGTAGTATTTTGTCTCACTGCATACATTTGAACAAACACACACACATCACTATGCAAGTCTTACCCACCATGTTTTGGCTGATGCACTTTATTGAGCGTGGACTCTTTTTATTTCTCACTTATATCTTCTATGTGTTCATGTTTTATTTTGTACATCATGGCACGTGTAGATTATATTTTGCCTTATATTGGTATATCCTTTCTATATTGTCTACGCGTGTTGGGTACTTGTGTAGACTTGTATGCCTTGTATTTTTATATTCGTGCTTGTCTACACTTTCATGGATAGATTATGGCTTGTGTTTCTGTAGTTACAACCTTGCATTAGCCTTTCTCTTGCATATAGAGACTATTCTTGAGCTTCTTTATAGGCATATCTTCTTTATAGTATTTATGTTTGCTCTTACATGTTTTAATAGGAATATCCTTTGTATGATCTTAGCTTTTTGATATGGTGTTGATGGCATATGTGTGTGTATTTGTTCAGAACGTGCATGTTGTTTTTATGGGAATATTATTACATGCTTGGTATGATCTATGTGTTTCTTGCTTGTATAGAAAAATATTGTTTAGAAACACACTTGGCTTACACACACTTCACCATGTCCATCTCATCCATATCATTACTCCCCATTGGGACTGAGGCATTAGGAAGCCTAATGGGGTTCACAAACCATTACATGTATTTTATTGGTATATATATATATATATATTCTATGCATGTGTTTGATTCTTGCACCTTGTATTATTGCTGTATTTTTAGGTGCATGTCCCGAGGTGTCTTAGAAGTAGTTTGGGCGTTATTTTTATATTGTGAACCCAACCTCTAGACCTCACCTTATGTACACTATAATCATACTGGTTTTTACCTTGTTGTAATGTTTATAAGCTTGTGTTTGCCTTGGTTTGAGCTCATCTTTTCAAATTTGAGTTCACCAAGTTTGCAAACAACTTGGGATTTCCCCCTATATTGTTATATCTCTTTATCTATTTTTTGACAAAAAGTGGGAGATCTAAATACTCCACCCATGACGCATATTTTCTTGCAGGTACAGGTATACATTTTTGCAGGTATGTCCGATTATGGGGGAGCTGATTCAAGAGCTGAGGGGGAGCACAGAGCATTGTATTGTCTTAGTCCCTTGTATCTTAGCTCCTGTGTGTGAATTGGATTGAGTTGTACTGTATATGTTTTTGTATTCAATTCATAAAAGTCTAGAGTTGTGTGGTGTACCTAGGTTAGGAGTTTTCATCACAAATTGACAAAAGGGGAGGTTGTTAATGTCATAGGCATATCCTAGGCATCCCTTGTTTTTCAATGTTGCGACATAGTCCTTGAGTGTCTGTAATCGTGTATTATTGAAGATCAAGTTGTTGTGGACCCGAGGAAGGCCAAGCTACATCTAAGCATCTATTGGATGGCCCCCTAACCAAGGTAAGTATACACACACTGGACCCCCTAGAAACCCATGCTTATTGATATATTGATTGTGTTTCAAAGGAGCTTAGGGTCCCCTTTACCCATTGAGGGACACTCTGCGGACCTTGGCCATTTGGACCATGTCTGGATAGCCAAGGACTACCCATGGGTGGTTGATACCATCTGTGGATGGACCTTATGAAAATAGACCTTAGAATATGATGAAAATAGGTGTTTCCTAGGTCCCGGTCGACCGACCAGTTTGGTCCGGTCGGTCGGTTGGGGTGTCCGGTCGACTGCCCCCTATGATGGTCGCTGAACAGATAGTATCTATTCTGAGCGACTTGCACTTGCCCGGTCGACCGACCAGAGTGCTCAGGTCGGCTGATCGGTTTGTTTGGTCGACTTGTTAGTTTCTCCCGACGCACCGGCAGGAGCGAGCTATACTAAAATATAACCGTTGGGAGCCCACCAGTCAACCGGACAAAACCACCGGTCGACCATCAGACGCATATTTTGTCAAATCTATAAATTAGATTGGACATCATTAATGCACGTAACTGGTATAGAATTTCTCTCAGAGCCCTAAATCATTCCAGAGAGATTTTTCCTCATTCTTAGGATTAGAGAATTCCCTTCTCTCCCTCTTCTTCCCCATTCACATGGCCATGGCATTCCATGCCAATTGATTTGAAGAAGGAATAAGAGTCAAAACCTTCCCCTCATGACTTGAACCGATTAGATAAGATCACACAAACACACATCTAGGGTTGTAAGCCCCTCGTCTCAATTGAGCGTTCATCGAGCATCATCTACTCAGAGAGGAGTGAGGATTGTGACCGAGAAGATCGAGAATTCACGCTCACACCACCAGACATACTTCTACATTGGTATATCTATCGAATTAGTCCTTATCATTTTTAAATTCATTTAAAAATTGTAACGGTTGAACGTTCGCCGGAAAACCTTGAGTCAGTTGGAGCTTAGCCTTGGAAGCCTTATGTGTGGTTTGGGGATTACTGGTATAATCTCTATTACGGTTGGTGGTTAGCCGTGTTGACGCAAACTAGCCATAGTGAAATTCCTTGGGACTGGCGATTGGTGCCCTAGGGAGTGGATGTAGGCCATAGTGTCAAACCACGATAAATCTCTTATTTGTTGGTATGCTTGCGACTTTACTTTTGAAATAATTGCATGCGTAGTATCCATATAACATGAGAGCTATTGTTTGATTTATATAGTTATATTTCTTAATCTCCAATAGAATAATCTAATAAGTTTTAATTGGGCCCTAATTCCACATATTGGTATTGAAACCAATTCACCCCCTATAAGGCGTTGCTACGTGCACTTTCAGATATGACAATTCCTCACAAACTTATACACCTCCTTGCGCATAGTCGGCCAAAAATAGGACCTAGACACAAGTTGGAAGGTCTTCTATTGTCCTTATGTCCTTCATCATGTAATTCCTTAATAATCTTCAACCAAAGGCAAGAATCTGGTACACAACTGATTTTCCTTAAAAAGTAAACCATCATGTACAAGAAAATTGGATCGTTGCCCTACTATCACTTCGTCCAATATATCTTCAAAATAGGGGTCAGAAGCCAATAATTGATGAAAAAATCAAAACAAAGTACATGGGTGCACATGGTGGTGAGTAAAGAGGCTCTATGACTTAGAGCACCGGAACACGGTTCTACAAGCCAAGTTTGTGCTTGAGAACAAAAGTATACTCTTGCAAATAGGAAGCCCAGTCGGCTTGTTGAAAATAAAGCTTATCTTGACTGTTGATATGCTTCAACGCATCATGATCAAAATATAGAACAAACTTTGTATGTACTAGGTAATGACGCCAATGTTTTAAGGCTTGTATCACTGAAAATTAGACATCGTATGTACTGTATCTCAATTTAACCTCGTTTAGCTTCTCACTAAAATAGGCAACAAGTTTTCCCTCTTGACTCAGAACGACCCCAATGCCTACCTTTGAAGCATCATGATGAAGCTCAAAAGTTTTAGTTAAGTCAGGCAAAACAAGTACAGGTGCTAAAATTAACTTGTCCTTTATCATAGAAAAGGCCCGCTTTGCATCTTCAAACCATAAAATTTTCCAGCCTTCATACAGTCCATAATGGGTGCCATGATAGTACTAAAATGGGGCATAAATCGATGATAAAAGGATGCTAAACCATTAAAGCTCCGTACCTCATGCATATTAGATAGCCTCTGCCACTGTTTCACCACGTGCACCTTAGAGTCGTCCATGGAGATGCCATCCTTAGAAACAAAATATCCAAGAAATAACACATTGTTTATCATGAATGAACACTTATTAGGGCTACAAAAAGTTGCTCCCTATGCAAAACAGAAAGGACCTCTCTGAGGTGCTGCACATGTAGATTGGGATTAGCACTATAAATCAATATATCCTCAAAATAAACAACCACAAAGTAACCAATGAAGAGTCACAACGCTTGATTCATGACACGCATGAAGGTACTAGGAGCATTAGATAATCCCAAAGGCATTAATAACCACTCATACAATTTCTCACGAGTGTTGAAGGAAGTTTTACACTCGATATGGTGATAATCACTTTTCAGGTTCAGCTTACTAAAGATTGCAACCCCACCCAAGTGATGTAAAAATTCATCCAACGTGGAGTTGAAAATTTGTACTTAACTATAATCTTGTTTATGGATCGATTGTCTACGTACATACGCCAACTACATTCTTTTCTGGTGTGAGCAATGCAGGTACTGCACAAGGTCTAAATCTTTCACGGATGTGACCCTTTCGTAGGAGTTTCTCTACTTGGATTCCAATCTCCTCATGCTCCTTCGAGCTCATGCGATAGTGTGGCTTGTTAGGAAAATTGGAACTGGAAACCAGATCAAGCTGATGATGTATGTCTCGTAGAGGTGGAAAGTCATCTGGGAGGCTCTTAAGGAATACGCTATGGAACTCATCAAGTAAAGGTCCCACAGCCTCTGGAACGTCACCACCAATCTCTTCATCCATGCCAACTAATACATACACCATCCTCCTCCCTTCCATCTCTCATATAAATCTACTCATAGATAAGAGTTGGAACTCTGCCCAACTGGTGGTTCAGGCACAACCTCTTTCTGGGCCATGAGTATGATTCAGATATTATCCCACATGAAGCTATAAGTATTTTTTGTGTCCCATATGTGTAACATCCCTATCATACTTCCATTGTCGTCCTAATAGGAGATGAAAAACATCCATAGCAACAACATCACACCACACTTTATCCATGTACCATGAACCAATAGAAAAATTAATCAAACAACGCTTGGAGACTTTTACCTCATTGCCTTTCTTGAGCTAAGACAACTTGTACAGACAGGTGTTGTTTAGTATCCAACTTCATTTTCTGGACAACCTCCTCTGCCAACATGTTCTTGCAACTGAATGAATCAATAACAAGTTGAAATACCTTACTGCTACTGATACAGGTGGAATGAAAAATACTGTGACAAAGCCATCTATCACCCCTACCTCCTTTGGAGTGAGACATATCCTTCGTTTCACAAGGGTTGGCCCTTGATCACCCCGAACATACTCTTCTGGAGTTGATCAAACACGGGATCCTTCTCAAGCTTGTCATCTGATTCTTCACAAAGTTCTCACTTTCCACCAATACTCTCTTACAATGTTTATCTACACCCAACCGCTCTATTGCTAGGTTCTCCACACTTGAACAAATTTAATCTCGTGCTAGTGGATGGTTTATTGATATTGGTTCGCTGGGTCATAGCCCTACCCGTGGGTTGTGCAATATTGACTGTCTGCACGATTGGCCTACTGTAGGGTGCAAAAGTAGGATTAACGACCCTTGCAGAGCCACCACTCCAACCCATTTATTTCTCAAGATGAAGGGCCCTTGCATGTACTTCAGGAACAAAAAATAGATCAAATAAATTCAAGGTGTTTTGGAATTGTTGTCTTATACCTCAAATATCCTGGACTCAAGTTGTTCCTCAGATTCGGGTAGGTCATTGCAAATCACCAACTAATAAGGTCGTCAGTGTAGTCATCCACAAATCTCGCCCCTTGGCGAAGGTTTTGCATCTGCTGATACAACTTGTGTAGTTATGGGGCAAAAAAGCTTACCGCATGTGTTTCTCAAGCTTCTCCCGCGTACCTATCTTAACTGTTGCCACTAAGCAGCGACACGTCCTCGGAATCTAGTAGCCATCATTGAAACCCATTTGTTATCAGAAACCTCCTTGAAATCCAAAATCTCCTCCACAGTATTGATCTAATCTTGGAAATCTTTCAGTTGTAAACAACCATAGAATTTGGGCACATCAACCCTCAATCTAGATTCCCACCACCTCGAATCAAAAATCATCCCTTCTCCTCGATCCGACTGTTGCAAAAGGATTTTTGGATTCCACATCCTCCTCCCGGTTTTGGCTCGCGATCACAGTGGCTATTTGCTTGGTTAGAATCTCGACCTATTGTGCGAGTCTTTCTAAACAAAGAGGGATAAGGTCCCGTTTAATCTAAAAAGTGTTCCAAAACATTCAAAGAAATACAAAATTATGTTTAATAATGAAAGATATCTTTCCTTTGAGTAAAAAGACATGCTGAAAATTAAAGAGTAATATTGAATTTGAGAGGGTATTTTCTTTTACAAGATATCTCCACATTGTGTGGCATTAATAGAGTAGCTCATATATCTGTGTTTTGTAAGTAGGCCAAGCCAACAATGAAGCATATATGTACCCTTGTTTCCTATGTAGCAAAGATCCACAATTCAGTATCAACCTTAAAGCAACTAAATTGTATTCCCTATACAACTTCCCCACAAGCCAGGACCTTAATTAGCCGAAAAACTTCCTTATTTCATATCCTGAAAACCACAGCAGCTGCATTAATATGTATAAAACCAGGAGACAAGAAGGATTGAAATAATATAAAAGTTCTATAAACAACAAAAGAAATAATAAAGTACAATGAGTAACTAAACCATTTCACCTTTAATACAGAAGCATCTGATAACTATCTAATGCCTTGGATTGGCATTAGCAATTTAAAAAAAAAAAAAGCAAAATTGTTGTGAAGGTAAATGGCAGGGCAATTCTCCTCTGGCAAACCGTCGGTGCACTTCCAAGCTTGCATATCCTCTCTGCCAAAGGAGAAGTGCACTGTTATTCTTTACCCCACATATCTTCCTAGCTTCTATCATCTTCTTCTGCTTATGTTACTGCACAGCATTTCGGCTTTTCAACATCTTTAAGGACTACCTTTCTCAGTTCTGGGTGCTTATGGTTTATCCATGGAATTATAGGCATAAATATGAACTTCTCCTGCATGTCTTATGACACTAACTAACAGCATTGTTTCAGCTCTACACGAGGATATGGGTTTCAGTACTTCTCTATTTCTCCTCTTTTTCCATTTTATTTTCTTCTGATTATTACTGAGATCAACCAGAGATTTTTATGGGTTAAATCAAGGATGGAAATGGAAACCAAAAAATATTGTTAGAGATAGTGGGTGGCTCATATTCACAAGTCTATAGATCCAAAAGGAGGGACCTGAGGGGCCCTATGAGGCAGAGGGTGTATTAGAGATTTGTCCCATATGTCGGGTAAAATTATAAGTTGTAACCCTAATTCGTTCTTAACATAGTGAAAACTTTTTTCTCCTGTAGACGTAGGCTTTGCCGAAACACATATATCTGTGTGCATTGTTTGATCTTCGTTTTTACTGTGTTCATCGTTATTGCTTGATCCGACCAACAAAGATTGATAAATGGATATAACCAAACAAAACTGACTAAATTACTAGAAGCACTATCAGTAGTCACAAAAGTAGATGCTTCTCTAGTTCTTGCACTGGAACCAATTAAGGCGGTGTTATGAGTGTGAGGAAAAGGAGTTCTTTGTCAAATCAAGAACAAAATATGTAGTTAAGGCTTTTTATACACTTGTGCTTAATTATATACGGTACTTGCACTCTAGTAAAAAGAACATAAAAAATAAATAAAATTTCTATATGCAGTGAAAAAAATCTTCTTAGTTTTGTTTTTTTTTTTTTTAATTGCCCGAAGGCTTGATTGGAAGGATTAACTAACTCACACACCCACACGGTGAAGACGGGAATTGATCCCAAGACCTAGGGACATCCCCACTAGGCCCTTGCCACTGAACCAAGTGGTATCTTAGAAAAAAGAAAAATAAAATAAAAAATCCTTGTTGAAGTAGTTATTTTAATAATTCAGGCTGTAAATCGGGCGGGTTGGGTCGGACCTCGGGTAGTTCAGGCTGACCCAGTCTACATATAAAACCTGTCGTGGCTTGGACTTCACATAAAGTCACCGGGCTCAAGTCAGCCAAGAAGTAGTAGTTTAGGTTCACAGGAGAAACTGCTAATTTTTTTTTTAATCTTAGGCATACGTATTAGTGTGAGTAGCTAATTTGGGTTTTAGAAAGATTTTTAATTTTTAATTAAAATTTTGAAAAGAGCAATTTCTAAGATATTAAATACTTTAGTATTTGTGATTAATAACAAAAGTCATAATAAGGACTAGCGAGTTGTGATTAATAACAAATGTCATAATAAGGATTAGCGAGAGTTTCATGTTTTCAAATAAATAAAGAATTCTCCCATAACCGCTCATACACCTATTTTGAAAAATATATAAATAGACAAAATTATCCCTATAAATATTTGACAACATTTTCTCTTCAGTTTTGCGAGAAATAGTTAGTTTTTTTGGCACCCTCTCCATTTATAGTATAAATATAAATCTTCTTTTTGTTGGAATTTGACTTTAAAATTTCAAACTTGTGTTTTGATTTCAAGAAAAAACGGTTTCTGTAAAATCAAACGGTTTTGTATTTAATCAATTTTCAGTTTTGGGGCAGTTTTGTAATTTTCCATTAATATGGGGCAGTTTTGGATTTTGGTTTGAATGTGGGGTTTGGACTTGAAAGTCCAAAACGTTTATACATTTAATGTATAGCCGTTTAGGCCATTATGGCCCAAACGGCTACTTCTTGGCCTATATAAGGAGGACCCTTCCTCCTTGTTGAGACACACAACTCAAGCAACAGTTCTTGAGCTACTCCCCTTTCTTCCATTCTGTTTTTAATTTTTCTGCAATTTCTGCAAGAGCAGAATTCTTTAGTTTTCAAAGTTCTAGTCAAGTGCTATAACATCTTCTTCGTCCTTAGCCCAGTACAACCGTGTAATCTACCGGAAGGGAAAACCGTTGAATCCTGGAGGACAACTGCTAGCCCCGGTACACTGCGGATACGATCCAAAATGGGGCGAATTTGGTTTCAAGGACAGTGACATCATCACGCTTCGGTTCATCAAAGCAGATAAGTTTTATGTATTTTATTATAATTTTTGCATAGCTGTCTAAACCCGTTTCAACTCTTTCCTTTTCTCATCTTATCTCCAACCCCTATATCCTCCAACAAACTTGAAACCAGATTTTCTGTTCTTACTTAAGACAAGATGAATTCCGTTCCTAATATCCAAAACCCAAACCTTTTCAACCCACAAATAGAACCATTAGTGGGTAGCAATTACAAGAGATGGAAACAAAAGCTTTTCTTCCTACTTGAGACTCTTGAAATAGCTTTTGCACTTTCTGTACCCGAACCCAAATCCGATACTGAAAACAATACCGAACACACCAAATGGGTGAATGCATATAGGTTATACAAAAATTACATTTTGAATACCTTATCAAATGATCTATATAATATTTATTGCTTTCACTTACATGCTAGAGATATTTGGGATGCCCTGGAAACGAGCCATAGCCAGTAAATTCATACCCAAAGAAGTCCAAGAGAAGATCATCCGACTCCTTAAAAGATGTTTTGGTAATCTCTCTTCGACACTAACCCTCATCATCAATGAGCATATTAATCAATTCTCCGTAAATGAAATCTATCAAGCCTCTGAAATCTACCTGCATACCAAGATCACCCCATCAAGTAAAAGGCTAAGGGCAAGGCCAGTCAAGAGAATAATTTTTCGGTTGCAATTGCAAATGGCGAAGAGATCATAGAGGTTTTCCAAGGAGTTCAACTCAAATGGAAACTCGTTTGTACCAACTCCAGCACAAATCATTTGAGGTCAGTTTCCACAAGAACCACAGGGAGATGGTATTGGGTTCTTACTGGCCTCACGTAATTCAAAAATCAAAACCCATAAAAGAAACAAACGTGGATATGAGGCTCTACTCACTTTCAGGAGGTGGGTGGAGCTCAAGAAACCTTAACCACCTGTCCACCTTTGACACACTGGCGATGGATCTCGTGCTCAAGGAGTTCATGGAAGACTTGGATCGATTCCTCAAGAGGGAGCTTTATCGAAGAGTAGGCAAATCTTGGAAACGTGGGTACTTGTTATATGAACCTCCTGGCACGGGCAAGTTGAGCTTGATCGCAGCCATGGCCAATTACCTCAAGTTCAACAGCTATGATTTGGAGCTTTCTAATATCCGGACCAATTCAAATCTTTGAAACTTGTTGGTTACCACGACAAATCGATCAATACTTGCGATTGAGGATATAGATTGCAGCAGTCTTGAACCGCAATGCAGGAACAATACAGGAACCTACAATAGTGGAGAAACTCTGGTGAGTTTATGGAACAAAATTACTTTTTAAAAGTACCTGCCACAGAGACTGACGACCTCCTTGCTCAGATCTCCTCCACTCCCGACTCCCTCGACCTCGTTTCAATCCCAGTACCTTCCCCACTCCTATCAAGAATGCCAGCAGCCTCCCACGATCTTGTCGGAGCAATCTCCCACCAAATATTGTACGTGTAAGTCTCTGAATTTGTTTGAATATCAATTGAGCTAGGCCAAGCATCCTCGGAGCTCTGGTATATCTGAATACGAATCCATTGAAGATCAATTGCCTTGGAGGTCGCCTCATCTACTCAAACAATCCCTCTGAAAGAGTCTCCCATATGTCTAAATAGATCTTCGCACCAGAAGTCAATTGGCACTCCAAAGATTCT
>JAUPMG010119558.1:0-25555 GCA_031762675.1 Pachysandra terminalis | reverse complement strand
AAATCTAAGCCACATAAAATCCTACAATTAATCCTAACAATACACCTCTTCAAATACCCATAAATTACATGTTTGTCATTCTCTCAACACAATAAGGGCTATAGTACTATACTTAGCAGCAATACTCAAATTTCATAACAAGTTTGATCGCATGGTCGGATCTAATTCGATCGGCGATCCAATCAAGGTTAACAATCATCATACGATATAGAATATAAAAATACACTAACAGGAAGATTAGAGTTCCCATATATTTTATTCCTATTTGATCACTAATTTAAGTCATCTGATTGATACAACCCTTAAGTTTATTAAGTTAAACTAATCAGTTAAGATTCTAGGGATTCCTAGTGTGTCTTTGTATGTGGTTAAGGTCATTAAGTGATCTAAACTAGATTTACTAAGTCTAGATTAATTTAACAATCTAAACAAATTACTATTCTACCCTAAGGTTATCAGTTAATATATTTACAAATTATTTAGGTTATTACATACTCCTTGATGAAAAAGGTGCCAACCTTCTTTGGGCTTTATGGCTTATTGGAAACCAACTTGTTTTTTAGAAGATTAATGCCTCTGTTTTTCACACTGTAGCCATGATTCATAGCCTCAAAAAGGATTCGACCCAGCTTTTTGTTAGCTCCTAATGTCAAAAGACTAAATCGGTGCTACATATTAGATGGATTTTCCCACAATCAGATTTTATTAAATTGAATTTTGATGGCTCGGCTACTGGTTGTCCTGGTAATGCAGGTGCTGGTGGAGTTTGCAGAAATTCTGCTGGCCAATTCTTATGTGGTCTTTCTCTTCATCTGGGCTCAACTTCTGCTATTGTTGCTGAACTATAGGCTGCTAGAGAAGTTTTTATCATTAGCAAAGCATCATGGTTTCATTCGGATCATACTTGAGGGTGATTCTGCTACTATCATCAACATGCTTAAAGGAATGACTAGTATTCCATGTAGATTACAACCTCTGGTTCGGCAATGCCTCACTTTGCTAGCCGACTTTACTCAAGTTTTCGTTGTACATATTTACCGAGAGGCAAATACTGTTGCTGATCGTCTTGCTACTGAAGCCTCTACTGGGCTCTCTTTTGTCTGGGTGAATAATCCACCCCCTTTTGTATGCCCTTTTCTAAGGGATGACTGTAACGGTCGTACCATACCACGTTTTGTTTATAAATAATTTCAGTTCTCACAAAAAAAAAAGGATTCATGGCGTTTATCCCCACACTCTCCAACTAATATTCCAACTTCGACCAGATAATATGTTCTCGATTATATTGGTATTTAATAGGTTATCTTTATATTTTCATTATTATTATTAATATTTGGATGTTCTTTTATATATATTGCGCAAAATAAGAGAATTCAGGTTGACTTCTAAAAGCTTGAGGTTTGATGGGCTGTGACTTGATATTTTCACAAGATGGGCATGGTGGGCCTAGTTTAAATAATATAAGTCCAAGGCCTGGCTGGCAAGGGCGGAGCCAAGGGGGGCAGCCAAGGGGGGAAGGAGGGGGGCCATGGCCCTCCAATGTCTTGACAAACTCTACTAATTAGGTTACTCCACTCACCTTGAGTGGAGTGGTACTAAATAGTGGCCCCCTCTAGTTTTTTTTTCTTATCGTCGTATGTTTTAAAAATTATAATTTAGGTTAAATAGTTTCTAAAATTATAAACTTATAATCTATACATATATTTTAATAAAATTAAGGTCCTATACCTGTTTATTTTTTTATATATCTATTTATACCATAAATTTATATTTTGTACATATGCTCATATATTCTATACATATATTTTAATAAAATAAAGGTCCTACACCTGTTTATTTTTCTATATATCTATTTATACCCTAAATTTATATTTTGTACATATACTCTCTTATAACCTTATATTTTATTATATTTTATTTTCTCTTAGTATTTAATCAAAAAATTTCGATGCCCAATCGAAATCATAAAATTAAAATTTTAATTTTTAAATTTCAGATAATTAAAATAAATAAATTATTTTGTTTAAACCATCAAAATTTCACTGTAAAATTTTGATATTTTCAATGAAATTTTGTTATCTATTTCAAATAAATAAATAAAAAATATAAACATTCCTATCGAAATTTGATTTTGGTCCTCCATACCAAAATTACTGAGCAATAATTAGTGAAGCATTAGTGCCAAACCCCAACACACACAAAAAAAAAAAAATTCTGGCTCCGCCCTTGCTGGCTAGGCAAGCTTAGGCTACCTTTGGCCCGGCTTCTATAAATACTTATAGCTTATATAAGCACTTTTTAAAGTTAAATATGTGTTTGGTATCGCTTATGGGTAAGTGCTTACCCATAGGGAGAGGAGCTTCTCCCAAGCTCTTGTGCGTTAAGCTATTTCACAAATTTAATAATATTTTTAAAATACATATTTTACCCCTAAACTAAACTTTCAGAAGCACTTAAATAAATTTTATTTCTAAATTTTAATCATATTTTTACAATACCTATTTTACCCCCAAACTTTCATAAGCACTTAAATAAATGTATTTACCAAACGTTATTTTCTTCAAATAAATAATTTATTGTTGCTGTGGATAAGTGCTCCCATTGAGCAACTTATCCAATGAGTGCTTATCGATAAGCACAAAGTCAGGCCAAAGGCAGCTTATACAAGTTTCATGAGACTCCACACTATAACAAACTTGCTTGTAATCCGGTCAAGTTGGGTTAGGTTAGTAGATCTGATTTTACATAAAAAGAAAAAAAAAAGTTTTCTTAGATATATAGCTTTTTTAGCATGTTTCACGTATAAATGTACATTTTATATCCAACGGACCTTATTGTGCTAGTCGAGCAGGCTGGTCGGCATGACACAATTATAATCGGGTCGTCCCATGCCGATACTAATCTCGGGCCTCGTCTGTCTGACCCGACAAAAGGCATAATTATTATCGTGACGGGTTGGGTTCATGCTTTTACCTAATGGCCAATGATCCAATCATGCCAGTGCTCGGTCGTGCCATGGGCCATGAACCCAGGGCATATCATAGCACTAAAAGTTTATCGTGATTGGGCATGGTTAAAATCATGTCAGGCCGGATGGGGATGCACGGGCTCGAATCGTTGTACATCCCCAATCCTATTAGTAAATTCATTGTTTTCTCCAAGTCGAAACCAAAGCTCCATCCGTCCTAGGAGTGGCAACTGGTCAGGCTTGGACGAACTCAAGTCAGACTTGCTCCTCAATATAACATTACTTATGTTGGCTCGAGCCTGGCTCGACTTGGCCTTCGGGCTCAAAGGTCTTAAATTCCGATCTGATCCTACGGGTCACTTACCCTTGTCCAAATCCGCCCAATCATGGGCTCGCATCGTCTACAACAAAGGATTTACAACAATCTACACAGCACCGTTGAAACGCTGCCACGTGGGGTACCTAAGGGAGATACCCAAGGAAGGGGGTACTGGAGGCATATTCATGGGGGTTACCAAGGGGGGTAAGTTGTTCTTGGGGTACGGACGTGGGTGGGGGTAGCAATGACCTATTCATTAGGGGGGAGGGGTAAGTTGTTCTTGGGGTACGGACGTGGGTGGGGGTAGCAATGACCTATTCATGGGAGTGCCCTATCCATGTGCCACCCCCTGATTGGTGCTATATGGATTGCTGTATGCCTTTTGCAGTAGAGGATGCGAAGCCCCCAGTCATAAGGCCAAGCTGATCGGGCCGGACGGGTCACAGACCCATTGCCACTCCTAATCCGACCCAAAATTTTCCCTGATCATAACCATTTATTGCATGTGGGCGGGTCCGTGGGCCACATGTACGGGCATTGCCCATTTTCGGAATTCCGTCGCCGTACATAAGGCAAGTTGAGGTGAACTAATAACACGCTGGGAACAGATTCTCTCCTCCTTGTCCTACCAGCTCCCCACTTCCGAACAATGACGATTTCACAATCCCCGAACTCGTGTCCTCACTGTCCTCATCTCTTAAACCAAGATAAAATCACTTCATTTCTCTTCCTTTAAGTTAGTCGTTTAAACAAATTCCTTCTTACAAAACCCTAAACCCGGCCACAATCTCGCAGAAACCTGCGGGTATGAATGGATAATTCGAGGGGTTTATCTGTATTTATCTTTGATTGTTGCGTACTTCGATTGCATTGCCGTTAACAGGTTATTCCTCTCTTCGACGCTCTCTTTCGATATGTTATTCGAAGTTCTTAGTCTTTTGACTGATTGATTGTACTGCGACGTCTAGGTTTTGGTTTGATCATTGTTTTTATTTAACGAACTTCTCTATCGCAGGTGCTGTATGGCTTCTTAGTTTCTTGATTTTTTTTTTCACTTTTAGCAATTTTTTTTCCCGTTATAATTTGCTTCATGTTTTCTAGGTATTTGTAATTTATTTTTTCTTTTCCTTGGGTTTTATCTTTAATCTGTGTGTGTGTGTGTGTTTTGCTCTCTTTATACGTTTTTTTAGATGAAAGATAATAGGGATGTTTGGATGGAAACTAATTAGGCTGTGGCTCTATGTATGGCTACTTGATTTGGACAATCAGGAAAAAAGTTAAGGATAGTAGTGCACTGGCAATCAGAAAGGATTCCAGAAATAATGGACTGAATAAAAGGGTTCATTAATGAGATGCATTTGAGTCTTGTAGGGGAATTTCATTGAGGTTCACAAGAGAATTGGTTGGGTTTGTTAGGATTTAGTGTTTCATATGTAACCCTCAAGAATAATGTATTGTTCCAGAAGGCGGAATTCTGGCGTTATAGTTATTGAATTAAGAGGAAATTTTGTGGTTTTTTTCTTTTAGGGTTGTTACCGATGTAGTGTACAATAGGAGATTCATGTTGAACGTTGGAAGTTAATGGATGCATGGGTTTCTAGTTCTTTCTATGTGGGGTTTATGCTATGATTGTGATCGAATAAGGACATTTTTTTTTTGATGGGTAATCAGAGTATATTAGTATAAAACTATATATAGAAATTTACAAGTAAGCAAAAAGAAAACCCCATGTTCACAAAATGTATACAAAGAAAGGCCCCCCCAAAAAAAATTCTAAAAGACACCAACAGGCCTATAAATGCCGCATTCACAGACCAACAAATGCCTCCCAGTTGTCCTTGAAATCTGAGAAAGACAGAGAATCTAAGGTCCCCCACGAACTAAGCCAAAAGAAAGAAGTCAAGAAAATCTCTTCTTCAAGCTTAGCAACCGACGCCTCCATATCCTAAAAAATTCTACGATTCCGCTCCAACCATAACATCCAACAGCAAGCAAAAGGGAAAACATTCCATAGCAGATTCCTTATGGAATGTTTCTTTTTCCTCCCCCACGTGTCCAAAAGCATTCTCAAATCCTTCGGCCAACCCCATCGAACTCCCCAATGAATCAAAAAGTTACTCCAAAGCCTTTCTAGCCACAACACCATGCAAAAATAGGTGAGCAACTGACTCTTCCCTCATCTTGCACATGACACACCTGTTAGGAATCAGCAAACCACGTGAAATCAGATGATCCACTGAGAATCTTGTCCTTAGACGCAGTCCACAGAAAAAACTGAACCTTTGAAGGGATAAAATGCTGCCAAATCATTCTAGGCATAGCTCCGGGTTTCGGAAAGATGCCCAAATAGTAAGACTTAACCGAGAAAATACCTTTGCTGTGGTTACTCCAAACCCTCACGTCTTGGCCGACCTTGAAATGATAATTCTGAATCAGTTGCAAAAGCTGAGAGACAGAGTCAACTTCCCAATCAAAAAGGGCTCTTCTGAAGTTTAAACTGCAAGACACGCCTCCCTGATCTCTAGAGATAATACTACTGACTTTGCCTCTCTTTAACAAAGAGATATTTGAAGAGCTCCGGAAACTAGTACTGAAGAGGGGTCGTCCCAACCCATTTGTCATGCCAGAACAAAGTTCTATCACCATTGCCGACCTCTAAACGGATACCTTTAGCAAAAGTCTGGTCAAAGCCAGAAATCGCCTTCCAGTTGAATAAGTGTAGTAGAAGCTAGACAAGGCATTGGGTCTACCAGTTGATCATACTTGGCTATACCAGGACAACAAAAACAGTTAGCTGAATGTTTTACTCCATACAAAATGTTATCTTGAAATCTATATGGTTTTGAAAAGAATTTCCATAACACGCATGTGGTTTGTCCTTCATTCTGAAGTATGAATATTGCAGGGCAGATTTTTGACAATGTAAAAAAGACGAACAAGAAAGGAACGAGATTCTTCAAAATGGCATAAAGAATCCATTTGGTGCATGCATCATTGTCGTGTATGTGAAAACCTATGTTTTAAAGCAAAAGCATGCGGTGACCTGTTAGGACCTCCACATGCATGAGGCATAAACCTCAAGTTTTGAAGCTGAAGCCTCATGCTCCTTCATTTTACATTAACAAAACGAAAACACTAAAATGAGAAAAGTTGTAGAAAGACTAGAAAAACGATCAAGTAAAGTATATTGGAGAGAGTTTGTTTAAAAGATTTAATTATCGCAAATATGTCTAATATGGGTTGTAGTCTTGCAGATTACTATGTTGCAGGCTATTTGGTATTGATTCGCTTCATCTCTTACGGGGGAATGCTTAATGTGAAAGATCCAAAAGTTTTGAAAACCTCAAATTCATTGAGCATAATAAAATGAATTGTTTGTGAAGAAACTTAAGTTTAGAAAAAAAAAATGCAAAAGGATGGTTATTTGGTCAAAGTTGAGCCAGAAGTTGTTCTGTCCTTAAGCATTGTCTTGAAGCGTAATGTCAGGTAGAAGTCTCACATCCCTTTAGAACAATGGCGCTGTATTTCGTTGCCTTGAAATTGTAAAGGAAAGTACTACTTATGAGAAAGCAGGGTTACATAATAGTAGTGGGTCCCATATCCTCTTTTTTTTTCCTTGCTTTTGAGAGGAAAAGTTTTGGCTCACTCCATCGGGGTCATGTTTTCCAGACATAATGCTGGCAAACTTGGAAAATTTATGCTTTGCTTTCTTTTGTTCCATTCTCCACTCACTGAACACACACAACGTGCAGTTTGCTACGTGTTCTTGTGAACCAGACACACCCTGATGGGAACACAATTTTCTTGTGGAATATGCTGTGAGTTTATTGATGCACCTGTCCATTTGGTGTTGGGTTAGGGTAACAGCATTGATGTCTTATTATCCCTTGCTTTCCTTTATGAATTTTAGCTTATTTTTTAATAGTTACAAAGGTGAATTTTATTAGAGAAGAAGAGATGCTTCAAGGAAGAATAAATCAAAGGAGAATGATGAAAGGTTCCATGAGTAACCTATCCTTGGTCATTGATGATCTCGATGAATTCCACTCTTTGCCAAATCTACGATCATGTTACTTAGGGGTGCAACTCGGGTCGGTTAAAACCGAAACCGAACCGACCCAAACGATTTTGGTTCGGTTTGGTTTGGGTTTCTAAAGGGTTGGTTCGATTTTGGTTCTTAAAATGTGAAACCAAATTAAAACGGTTCGGTTTTGGGTTCATAGTATGGTTAAACCGAACCGAACCGAAAACCGATATATATATATATACATATTCTTTTAAACCGAACCGAACCGAACCGAACCAAAACCCGGTGTATAATACATAGTAATATAGTATTATAGTATACATACACATTTTCCTATTTGAAGTTGAACCAAACCAAACCGATTATTTTCTCATCTAAATTCTGAACCGAACCAAAATTAATTGATTATTTTTTATCTAAACCGAACCGAACCAGTATACCAAAACCAAATACCAATTAATTGATTATTTTTTATCTAAATTGAACCAATTTGAACAAAAATTAATAATTTCGGTTTGATTCGGGTTTAAGATTTCTCAATTATTTTCGGTTCGGTTTTCGGTTTTCGGTTTTCAGTTCGGTTCGGTTCGGTTTTGAGTTGATATACATACCCCTCGGTTTGGTTTTGGATTGGGGTCAACCCGGACCAAACCGAACCGAGTTGCACCCCTAATATATCGTACTATAAGACAGTGCAAGTTGGTACAAACTGAAGGATTCAAAATCAGAGAAAAATACTAAATTAAATCAAATAGAAATGCATTAAGGGAGAAAACTAAATAAAGATACAGTTATTCACAGATTGGTATGACGGATCAAGATTCATGTTGCTGATCCCAACTAGAGAGTTAGGCATTAGGTTGATTTATTGCAAGTTCTACTGGAATGGTGTCTCAAAAACAATGCATATTTATCTAAACACAAATGAGGTTATTGGTGATCCAAATTCAATTACCCAACCTTTTTTAAATTTGACAAGTATAGCCTCTTAGGACTCACCTTGGCCCAAGCCGAAATTCGGACTATACATCAAGCTATAAACATTAGGTGGAGTACAATCAACCTTCTCGACAGTTCCCGGAATATCGATACAACATGTTGTGCGGAAACTGATGATCACGCTTCTCCAAATCTCATCCAATGAGTAAACCACATATACGTGACATGGAGTTGTGTCATCCGTGTCAACAGATACGACTATCACCAATTTTCATCATTTATGATTTTTCCTGCAGCTTTCAATTTTTCTAGCTGTTTCCGGAGATATGCTTGCCTTAGTTTCTCCCTCCGAGCCGTTGCCTGCTCTTGCCTACGCAACTTGAGCACGGATGCCTTTTCCCTCGCTTGATTTGCTTCTTCATGAACTTCCCTGAGAGAAACCAACACCAAAATAATAAGAACGTGGTATGTTAGATATGAAGGATTCATGGCCCTGGTAGCCTCACATCAACACAGCTATATTACAGTGCGCAAAAAGCAAATTATTATGAACTAAAACATAGTAGTTATAATAGTAAACAAGTGAAGTACACAACCAAAATCAAGAAAACATGAATATATTAAAGTATAGAGTTGTGATTCAGAAAGCCCGTGCTTACACAAAACAGAAAAAGCTCAAGGCTTTAAGCCATCCAATTCGGTATTGTGCCTTACAAAAGCATTTCCTTTTTGTAATTATCTCCTTAAAATTATTTCTGAATGAAAAAAATAGGGCAAGTAATATTTCAATAACAGGTTGGTTCCTTTCAGTTTCCATATCTTTGCTGATTATATTACTTTATATGGTTTGTCGGCATTCTGGGTTTCTTTCCATGATTTTGTCGCAAAAATACTGTTTATGGTCTAGTTAACCAAAGAAAGCTTGTACAATCCACTAGGCATATTGATTGTTTACTTACTGCATAAATGCTCTGAAATGGTAGGTCCACCAGGCAGATTGGTCATTAAACGTACTGCATACACACTCAGAAATGGTAGGTCTACCAATCTTTTAATCCAAAATAATGTTCAAAAAAATATCATAACATGCAATATCTTACATAAGCACAATAAGAACAATCATTCTTTATCCCACTAATTTAGTGTTGAGCACTATATGACACTTAAGAGAATACAGTAAATACATGCTAAAAAATATTAATCGGCAATTAACCATACCTTACAAAACGCTTGTGTTCATCATTGTCTACAGTGCCAGCTGTCCGCCCAGGCCCCATCAACTTAGTGTTGGGTAGCACAGAAGCATCAGTTTCACCATCTTCATTTTCTGCTGATACTCCTGCGTTAGAATCATGATATTGTGGCTGCTGTGACTCATCGTACTCGAGGCTCTTGCGGAAGAAATCAACACAGTACTTCTCCTTCTCTTCCTCATCAGATAGCTCTTCCCTTGCAAGCTTATCATATAACGCAGCCTTCCTCTCTAATGCAGCATAGCTAACTGATCCATCATTTGCTGCTTTCAGCTCAAGCTTGTCCCTGGATTTTTATTACAAAGAAACTAGTTTAAGTAAGCTTGGTAAATGAAGCAGATTAGTCATGAAGTTACAGAAAATGGATGTGAGTGAAGTAGAATAAGTTTAAAAAAAATAAAATCCAGTTAGAGTTGCATCACTTGGGACTTTTTCCTTTTGCCAAGATACAGATGAAGCAAATTAGTCATGAAGTTACAGAAAATGGATGCGAGTGAAGTAGAATAAGTTTAAAAAAAATAAAATCCAGTTAGAGTTGCATCACTTGGGACTTTTTCCTTTTGCCAAGATACAGACATTCATGTTGGGCCCCATAAACAAGTCAATGCTGAGGAGATTAAAGGAGATGGAAGGGCTCCTTTTTCATTTTTTCCTCGTTTTACCAACTATAAAAGAGATACCCAATCATTTTTTTTTGGATCAGTAAGTGTATATATATATATATATATAAATCTGTTGCTGTACAAACAAAAGCCTAGCAGTACACAAATTGTGTAACTACTCGAAAAAAGAAAATACAAAGTATAACGAACACAATGCTGTCCCCCATACCAAGATTACAAAACATCACATTGCCCACTTGTACCCCCAGTGGTGAAGAAAAATTGACCGAGTGATGTCTTTGAACTCTGGATAATTTGAAGTCCAGAAAATAAAACCGATTATACCTTTGCTAGCAGTATCTCCACCCTTGATTCCTTCCCTTCAAAAATTCTATTGTTTCTCTCTTTCCACAAACACCAACAAATGGCAGAAGGGACACAAGTTCTATAGAATTGATCTTCTCTTATTGACCTTACTTTCCACTCCCAGCTACTTAGAGAATCTTTGAGGTTTTTAGGCATTACCCAACACACACATACTGCACCTATTTGGAAGAGTCCAGCCCCTATGATGTAAATGATCCACCGTTAATATTTTGTCTAGTGTTGCTGACCACAAATAGAAAGCTACTTTTGAAGGAGCCTTGGAACATACTATCCTTTCCAAACCAAACTCTTCTGAAGCATCACCAAGAGACTTAAAGAAAGATTTAACTGTAAAAAAACCAGACCATTTCCTAATATCTCACCCTCCGTAAGATGACACGAGGTCAAAATATTCAACAACAATGCCACCTCATACACTTCCCAGTCGAATAGCAATCTTCTGAAATTCAGATTCCATGACCTCTCAATAATATTACCTTCCAATAGATCCTCCACCCACACATCTCTCATAACTGACACAGATGTTAAATTAGGGAACAGGGTCTCTAAAGATGAGTCCGCACACCATTTTTCCTTCCAAATCTTGACTCTATCCCCCCTACCAACCTCAAAGGTAATCCCCCTAATGAAAACATCCCTAACACCTAATATAGTATGCCAAAGACCACATCCGAACGGACCTTTATATGGCTTTGATTCCCACCTCCTTCTTCCTTACCATACTTGGAAACTATGCCCTCGTCCATAAGCTGTCTTCCTCAGTCCCGAATCGCCACAATCACTTGCCTAGGAGCACCACGTTACACTTCGATAAACTTCTCAAACCTAAACCTCCCTCCTTGATAACTGTACAGCATTGAGACAATTTGACAAGATGGAATTTATGGCTTTCTCCCCTGTTACTCCACAAAAAGTCCCTCTAAAGGTTTTCCAACCTTTTTGCTACCGACATTGGGATCTTTATAATGGACAGGAAGTATGTTGGTAAACTTGAAAGTGAACTTTTGATCAATGTAACCTTCCCCAAAATAGATATGTATTTTCCTTTCCAACAGACCAACTTCTCCTCCGTTCTTTCTATTACCTTTGTCCAAACCTATTTTGATTTAAAAGGAGCTCCTAACGGCAGTCCCAAGTAAAACGATAGTAATTTCCCAACCTTGCACCCTAGCCATGCTCTCAGATTCTCCAAATTGGATATCTCCCTGACTCCAATCAGTTCAGATTTGTTCAGGTTTATTTTCAAACCCAAAACAGCTTCGAAGCAAAGGGAAATAAGTCTCAAGAACTTTAAATCTTCATACTTGGCACGACAGAAGATCAAGGTATCATTGGCAAACTGTAAATATGAGAGCATCGGGGACCCTTCTCTTTGACGCTACTCCTATCAGCTTCCCTAGTGCTTCTGCCACAATTATGAACAAAAACGGAGATAGGGGATACCCTTGATGAATGCCCTTTGAAGTTGTGAAGAACCCAATTGAAGCCTCATTGACCAAGACTGGCATAGAAACAGTATATATACATGTACTTATCCACTTCCTCCATCAACACCCAAAACCCATTTTATCCAACAAGTATAAAAGGAAGTCCCAACGACGTGGTCGTATGCCTTCTCCAAATCGACTTTACATATTAGACCTGTTCTCCCCATTCGAACCATTGAGTCAATGTACTCATTTGCCAATTGCTATTCATTTGCCAAATCGACTTTACATATTAGACTTGTTCTTCCCATTCGAACCATTGAGTCAATGTACTCATTTGCCAATTGCCACTAACACCCCATCATATCTACATCCAATAAATGCATTCTAGACTTTCTAGTTAGGTGAGATAATTGCTGTGAGAACCTTCTTTAGCCTGTTCGCTAGAAGCTTCGATGTGATTTTATACGAACTCCCCACAAGACTTACGGGTCTAAATTCCTCAATGTCTACCGCTCCTTCCCTCTTGGAGATAAGTGTGATGAAAGTTGAATTTGCGCTTTTCTCAAATTTGGCTGACGAAATGAAATTCCTCCAACACCTTAAGAAGATCGTATTTGACCACATTCCATTCATTTCCTTAATTATTCCCCACACTTACTCCTCCCCAAAAGGTCTTTCCAATGTGTCACACATGCCAAGATCCACTCTGTCAAAAACCATTCCCTCCAATCTTGGTCTAAGAGAAAGGCTTCCACAGCCCTTTTAATTGACCCTTCGTCAAAAACAACACCATCCAACTCCACTTTACGGATCAAATTTACCCTACACCTCGCATTTGCCATTTTAAGAAACAATTTCGTATTTTTGTCCCCTCAATTGAGCCATAACGCTCTACAGTATTAGCGCCAACAGATTTCCTCAAGTCTTGATAATCTCATAAATTCCCTCCTGGACTCCTCCCTTGCCAACTTGTTTATTCTCTTTATAATCTCCATCACCTCCTTTTTCTCATCTACCTTCCAAAAATCTCTTTATTCCATCTTTTGATTTCTATCTTCAAAGCTTTTAACTTTTTGCAGAAAATATAACTTGGAGTTCCCATAAATTTCATATCCCCCCACCATTTCTCTACCATTTGCGTGAATTCCTTGTCTTCCAACCACATATTCTCAAACGGAAAGGGGCTGCTCTATTGAAAGCATCAGCACCCCGACATTCACTCTAAAAGAAAAATGGCATGGAGTAAATTTTCATGAGGCCTGCTGATACAAGGACCACACCTCCTTTATATCAAACTGAACACAAATTTCTTGATTTTAAATTTGGGCCACAGCAATGCTAAACTAGCAGTGGTTCTTGAGTTTGCAGTGGCGTATGATCTTGCACTAATGAATAATTTTTTTCAGGAGAGTTCATTTTGTGCCCTTTAAAAGTGGGCCATACTAGAGTCCAATCAGACATTTTCATTCATAGGAGCTCAGATGAATGAGTGCGCAACTTGAAGACATAGTAGTCATTCTAGGAGAAAATCTAGCTAATAAGGGAACATAAAGTTTAGTCCTACTGGACCTAAACAAATGTGGGAAGCAATGACCAACTATATTAGAAGAGTGGGAAAAGAAATTTCATGCGAATTGAAAAGGAAATATTCAATCCCATAAAGAATCATGGTGGTAGAGCAGGGTTTTTTTGTCTCGGTACCGGGTACCGGACTGGGAACAGCTGGTACCGGTCCATACCGACAATAGGAACTGGTACCGGCTGGTCCAGATCCGGTCCAATACGAATGGATCGGGCCTTACCGTCCCTGTTTTTTTTCCTGTTTATTTTACAGGCGGTGCCTGCATATAAGGAAAAATAAAATAAAATAAAATAAGAGGAGAAGACAAAGAAGAAGATGAACTGACAAAGGATGATGATGAAGAAGAAGGAAAAGGAGAACAGTCTCTCTCTCTCTCTCTCTCTCTCTCTCTCTCTCTCTCTCTCTCTCTCATCAATTTGTTGGGGTTTTTTTTTCTTTTCTCTAGGCCAGTCTTGATTGACCGGTCCCGATCTGGACCGGACAGTCCAGACCAGTATGTATCAGTACCAGCCAGTTTTTTATTTATTAATTTATTTTGGTACAACGGGTATATACCGAATCACTGAAGCCCGGCTCCGGTATGGACCAGCCGACCAGACCAGTACGTGAAACCCAGGTGGAGAGTGTGAAGTTCAAAAAAAGGCCATTAAGAGAGAGAATGTACAAAAAAAGTATAAAAGGCCATTAGAAAGAAGAGGTTATACACTTAAGATATGACCCCTAAAAAACGTTAGTAAAACTTAAAAAAAATATAGGGGAAAAAAAGAAAACAAGAAGCAATAATGGAATGTAAGAGACATATGATAACTTATATGACAAATTAGGTCTAAAAGAGGGTGAGAATTATGTCTCTAAGCTTGCAAGACCTGAGAGAGAGAGAGAGAGAGAGAGAGAGAGAGAGAGAGAGAGAGAGAGGCATAGATTAAGTTAAATGCTCTATGATTTAAATTGATGGTTTAAGAGTCATTGCAAAGGAAGAAGCATGGTTTAAAGTATTAGCTGCTGGCCACTCTTAGTATTTTTATTTTTATTTTTGGAAATATTGTTTGCATCTTTCTTTGGTCTCTTCTTCCCATGGTTTAAAGTATTGGTCGAAATCAATAAATATTGGACTATTAAGGAGCTAAAACCTTTTCCAAGTGAGGACTTCAAGTAATTAAGAATCCTGTAGGCAGACTCTAATGAGAAGCCTTGGGTGCCTGCATAAATTGACTCACTACACTCGCAGAATATGCAATGTCTCTGGACGGGTGAGAAAGAGATAAATCAATCATCCCACCAGTTTCTGTATCTCCTAACATCAATCAGTAAACTTCAACAGCCTTTACCCAATCAATGATTTTGTTCAATCGGTGTATCAATGGATCTACAATAATGATGCCTTTGGGTAGAACCCTCTTGATTGGATTTTAGATGCCATTCGAGAGCAGGAATGGGTGATGGTTAGGTCAGAGTTTCGAGATTGCTCTTTGGATTCGATTGTGAGGGACTGGGGTACCATTTTGTATACTTCAACAGGACGGACTAGACAGATTATGGTGTGGAAGGCACCAGATTGTGGTTTTATGAAGCTAAATATTGACGGTTCTTCCTTGGGAAATCCAGGTAATTCTAGCATTGGTGGGGTCTTTAGTAAATCAGATGGGGTGATTTTCATGCGTTTGCTGGCCCAATCGGTGTTGCTGACTCTTTGACTGCTGAGATTTGTGCATTGATAGCAAGATTGCGGGAGGTTAGAAAGCTTAATTTGGATGATATTCAGGTAGAGGGGGATTCATATTCAGTTATCTATGGATGTCTTCTGATGCCTCCTCTCCTTGGCGATATGTGCATTTGGTAAGGTTAGCAAAATTCTTAAGTCAGGGACTATGGATTTCTTACTCACATGTTCTTAGATCTGAGAACAAGGAGGCAGATGCATGGGCCAGGAAAGGGATAACATGTGAGACCTTTGTAATGAGGAAGCCTAGTGGGAACACTATGGAGTTTTGTGGATAATGTGATCTCTTTTCGGTTGCTTTTATTTTTCATTTTGTTTTAGTTTCAGCTCTCTTTTTCCTTTCAGAATCACAGATCGTGATTCCTTGTAAGACGATAGAACTCACAATAGAGAATCTTGGAAGCTAGTGCAAACATCTCCTGATAATTAATCCCACAAGCCTGTGTAAACCCCTTTGCCACAAGCCTTGCCTTGTACCTTTCCACGGATCCATCTGATCAATGCTTCACAGTAAACACCCACTTGCACCCCACTGTTTCTTTCAGTTTGGGAAGATCAAGTAATCGCATGTTTCATCCCTTTCGAGGAAACACATCTCTTCTCACATTGCTTGTCTTCCTTTGGATGTGAGCGAGCATCAGAATCACTGTGAGGAACCATATGAGACAAACTCAGAGATGGACTGACAAATACATTAACAAACTCTTTCGAACAATAATGGAAAGATCAGAGGCATCCACAACAACTGGAAGAGATAAGGTAGAAGTACAAACTTATTCAGACAGATCAGAAGTAGACTCCTGGCAAGGGGCATAAGAGGTAGGCTCATTTCTCGATCGCCTTGGGTATACCTCTAACTCCCTCACTAAAACGTATATAGCCTCTTTAACGGGCATAGGTACCTCTTTTGTTCTTAACATCAAATTTACCATCATCAAACATGTGATGAGGAACTAGAAGAGATATACTATCATCAAACAAGTGAAGATGAAATGGAAGAGGTAATAAGGAATGAACAAAAGATAACTCTTCATTTCTGCTCTCTCCCTAGAGAAGTCCTCTAACTAGGGAAAAAAAAGGAACAGAATTAAAAAGGTTATGGAAATTAAAAGCCGTTAATAAGTATATGATAACACTTGTAGCCTTTTTGGATTGGAAGATAGCTCAAGGAGATACAGTTTAGAGCTTTTGGGTCAAGTTTAGTATGTTTAAAACGATGCACATGAACATAAAACACACCCAGATAGCTTTGAAGGGATTGAAAACATATAGATTGCAGGAGTTAGCAGCTTGAGGTGTTTTGGAACCCAAAACTTGAGAAGGGACATGGTTAATAAGAAAGGTAGCAGCAGGCAAAGCTTCATGAGAAGGTTTTTGGAACATGCCTCATAAATAAAAGAGCATGGGTCACCTCCAATAAATGGTGGTTCTTTCATCACACCATATTATTAGCGTTTTTGAAGACAAGTGGTTTGATGGACAAACCTATATTCAGATAAATAAGAACCAAGATCAACATAATGTAATCCTTCCCTATTTGTTTACATAATCTTCTTCTAATGAATTTAACATTTTGTTTTTTTGATCGGTAAATAAAATTTCTATTAAAGTAGCCCCAAGGCCAAAAACTATACAAAGTATATATACATATTTCATTCACACCCCACCATCTATTAGGAATTAAATATCCCAGTTCAGCCCCCATTTACAATCAAAATCTGTATAACTAATCCCCCCAAATTCTGTATAATTAGATGTCCAAAAGAATAGTAATTGTAAAACATGTTCTATCAGTTTGTGTGTCTCGGTTTCCTGATTTTTAAAAATTCTGTGATTTCTTTCTCCCCAAACCGTCCACAAGATTGCTTCCGGGCATAAATTCCATAAAATACTGCTTCTACGCTTGCCTCTCTTCTTCTTCCGCCATCCCCAACTGCCTTAGTTCTACTTTTATATGCTCTTGCTGCACCCACTGTACTTTAAATCTGCTCATGAAACAGATCCAGATCCTCCTAGTTACCTCACAATGTAGGAGTTGATGAGAGATGCTTTCCTCCTCTTTTTTACACAAGCAACACCTCGAAGTCAAAATCCACCCTCTCCTTATGAGATTATCACAGGTAAGGATTCTACTCTGAGCAGCCACCCAAAGGAAGAAAGACACCTTGGATGGTGTTCCCGCATTCCAGATTAGTTTCCAAGGACCCTCCCCCTTACCCTCTCCCGCCATCGAGTCGTACATAGCTTTTACTGAGAACTCCTCTCCATCCTTTCCTCTCCACACTCTACAATCCCCTCCCTCACTCACCTCGACTTTATAAACCCTCTCCACCAGATTTGTCACCTCTTCTATTTCCCAATCTAAAATATTTCTAGCACGCCACTCTCTGGACTCTATGGGGGGAGAGGACTTTGAGGGCGTTCGAGGGCAAGAGCAGATCGTCCGGCCTGATCATTGACTCTATCTTGTTCTTGGTATGTTCTTGGATGGTGGTTCTTCCTACCTTCAGAGGGTTATCTATGACGGATCTATTGGTGGGTTGGTCGGAGGTGGCCAGAACATATTCATATTCGGCGCAGATGGTGGTTCGGTGGCAGGTACCTTCAATTGGGGTTGTCAAAGTGAACTTTGATGGTTCATCCTTTGGGAAACCAGGAATTTAGGTATTGATGGTGTGTTTAGGGATCACAGTGGAACGATGCTACATGCTTTCTCCGGGCCTGTGGGAAGCGGAGATTCGTTGAGGGCTGAGGTGTCAGCTCTCCTCACTAGTCTTAGGGAGGCTGCTCGACCAGGGTACAAACATACAGTGATTGAGGGGGGCTCAGCTTCAGTGACATCTTGGATGACAGGCTCAGAGGATTGCCCTTGGAGATTTACTCATATTGTTAGGCTGGCGAGGTTTCTGGGTAGCCATCCACTCCTCTTTTATGCATACTACAAGAGATGGAAATTGTATGGTGGACCGACTAACTAGGGATGGGGTTACCAAAGATAGCTTCTTTATGGGCGTTCCTTCTGCTGAGATGATTGATGGTGTCGGGTGATGTGTCTACGGGAGACGTGTTGATACACATGGTCCACTCTCGTTGGGCTGTACCTCGTCAGTGCTGAGTTATTTTCTGTTCTTATACTTTAATTTTGGGTTCATGGTGTTCAGCTTGTGCACCTGACCTTTTCTTGTATGCTTTTCTATCTATTTGCATTTTCCTCCTTAATATAAATTGCTGGTTAGTTACTAAAAAAATAAAAGATGATCCTTAACCCAATCATTCAGGTTTTCCGCTATTGCTGCAATCCCCGGAAAATCTTGTAGAAGAGAGCCATCGCCACTACAAGAGTCCTTCCAAAACCTAATCCTATTGCCCTCTCCCACCTTATAACTCACTCCCTTCTAAAAGAAAGCTGAAACAGAACATATTGCTTTCCAAACCCCCCACACCAAATTCTTCTCTGTTATTTTTTGTGCACCAACCTCCACCCTCTATCCCATACTTAGCACTTACCACTTCCTGCCATAACGCACCTTTCTCCTTCCTAAATCTCCAAAGCCACTTTGCCAATAAAGCCAAGTTAAAGTTAGTACGGCTTCTTAACCCTAAACTCCCCCTTTTCCTTCCTCAAACATACCACTCCCCACTTCACTAAATGATACTTTTGCAACTCCCCACAACCGGACCACAAAAAATCCCTTTGAAGCCTCTCTAATCTCCTTTCAACCGACCTCGGAATTTTCATCAATGACATAAAATATGATGGCAGATTTACCAAAGAGCTCTTAATTAGTACTAGTATTCCTCCTTTTGATAGATATCTCGCTTTCCAAGATGCCAACTACATCTCTGACCTTTCCACCGCCTTATTCTATTCTTGTACTTTGCCCCCAAAGGGAGCCACAAATATTCTGATGGCAACGACCCAATCAAACATTCCATCCATTTTGCATTCTGCATCAGATTACCTGTGATCCCCATGCCAATTAATTCCGATTTCGCCAAGTTGATACAAAGTCCCGAAACCGCCTCACAACAAATAAGCAAAGACCTCAACGCCTTCAGATCCGATTACTTATTTCTACAAAAAATCAATGTGTCATCTGTAAATTGGAGGTGAGAAATACTTGGGGCCGATTCCTTCACCTTCACTCCTTGAACCAATCTCAGAGATTCTGCTCGCTTTATCATTTTGCCTAAACATTCCGCCACCAAAATGAATAGAAAAGGGGATAGCGGGTTTCCTTGTCTAATACCTCTTGAGGTCGAAAAATATCCCACCGCTGTCCCGTTCACCAAAATAGACAAGGAGACTATCGATATGCAGCTTTTTATTCACCTTATCCATTTTTCCCCAAAGCCCATCCTTTCCAAAACATAGTATAAGAAAGACCAACTCACATGGTCATACGCCTTTTCCAAATCTACTTTACACAATAAAGCACTCTGATTGTTTTTCAAAACTGAGTCAATGCATTCATTTGCTATCAACACACCATCCAAAATTTGTTGCAATGAAAATTTTGCACTTTTAGAATAGGGGAATTTTTGGGGGAAATTTTGTTTCTCCGTAATATTTCCTATAAAAAAACTACACGAAAAAGTTCAAATTCAAGGGAAAGATCAATGTGAGCAAAGTTTCTCTAATTCCACGAAAATCTAAACCATGCTTCCTAAATGCAAATAAAAGATTCATCAAATTAATTAGTCACCCATACCATTCATATAGACACATTTAACAATGCTAGATGCTCGAGAGTTCCTCTCAATCAATCCTTTTCCCTTCTTTTTGTTGTTGGATATCTAGCTTGTATACAACTTCTCTAAGTTTTTCAGGCCTTTAATGAGTTACAGACAGATATAGAAAAGATTATCTTTGATCCTACATGATCCGATCTATTCGATCAGATACCCACCATCTATTTCAATGTTCCATTCTTTGATAAACCAATGTTCAAATCTTTGAGCTCTAGATTTCTTGTTTAGTTTGCTCTCTACAAGCACCAATTTCTGTCAAGAGATATAGTTTTTGAAGAATGAAAATTTTCTGTTTCAGATATTTAGCACCTTTATGGTTCTCAAAATCCATCCCCACACTCTTGCTGAGTAGCATAAGCACTTGATGCTCTCTACGTCTCTCAATCAGCTTCATCGAGAAAAGGAATGGCTGTTTACCTCTTCGAATCCAACCCATTAAGCAACTTCCATACCACTTCTTTAAGATCCATTTCAAATAACTTTAATTTCCCAAATCCATGACCATCAAAAAAATTAGGATAAAAAGACCTATATCTGAGCCCCTAAACAAACTTAGCGATTATGCCTACCCCATTCCATAGGAAACTATGCCATGACCTGTTTCTTATTTGTTCTCGACCAAGGTAGTCAACTATTTGGAAACCCCACAAACTGTTTCAAGTATTCCACAAAGACATTAGCTTTAAATTCGCAGAGCACAATGAAATAATAAAGGGTTTGAATCAGAACTTCCAAATATCATTTCCAATACTCCTATCAGGGCTATAGAAATTGAAGCAAATTAAGTCTCAATGGTCACAGAGCCACCTCGTGAATGCAATAACATCTAATTCCACCAATACCACAAATCCTACAACGGAGGATCCAATCATACGAAAGAAACAAAGGGATTCTTCTTATAACTAAATGAATCAAAACAATAACAAGAAGGAAAAGAGAAGAATACTTGTTGGCCCGGGCTTCAACGCCAGAATTATTGTGAGCAAAGACGTCATGGGAAACAATCTTCTGCTTGGCACGGTGGAATTCAACATCAGGACCTGCTAATTCCTTGGCTTTCTTGGCCTCTTCCTGGGTTCTGTAGAGCTGGGCCTTAAGTTCTACGATGGAGGAAGGTCCCACGCCTGCAATTGCTTTGTGCTTCTTCGGCATCACTGAAGACTCTGTAAGCCATCCTAATGATTCCACCACTACCCTCTTCTTCATCTCTTCTTCCACCATCTCCCCCACCTAAATATCTCTTCTTCTTCTTCTTCTTCTTCTCAGATTAAATTGATGGTTCGATTGAACAATTAGTGCTGCTGCTTCTGCTTGTCTACCATTAAATTTTCTCTGTGTAAGCGAATCAAACAAACAGGCAGAGAGAGAGAGAAGCACTGGGGTTCCTGAAGAAGGCAACCAATATGACAAGAGTGGCTTAGGGCATGTTTGAATGCCAAAAAGGAAGGAGAAGAATGTAGAAATGACCTAATGGTCCAACAATCTACAATTTCTAACTCGACCAGCCAACCCGACAAATTAACCATCCGGTTTAACAGCAATGTTTTTAAAAACTGGACCGTGCAATAAACGGCCTGTTCAACTCGATTCAACCCACATAAACCTCCATTGAGATTTTCAAATATTACAGATACGTCCTTTCATCTTTTTGAAAGAAGTCTAGAGCTAGAGCTGGCAATTTCTGAACTGACCGCCAACTCGCCCGAATCCAACCCAGTTAAACGGATTTAGGTTGATCCGTTTATTAATTAGATTGGGTTGAATTTGGATTTAGGTTGTACCAACCTGTCTGAAAATGGGTCAACCCAAACCTAAACCGTTGGGACACCCATTTAAGTGGTCTTTCATTATTATTTTTTAAAATTATTTTGTTATATAGAGGTATTTTGGAACTTATTCATAAGTTAAAAATACTTCTTTTTTATTTTTTTAAAAAAAATCATGTTTAATAAATATTTTTATAATAGTCATCAAAATTTGATATATTAATTGAGGTTATATTTTAAGCAAATTTAAAATTAAAATTTGAAAAAAATAATTACTTATTTAAAAAAATATTGGGTTAGGCAGGTTCAACCCGTTTATTAATGGGTTGGGTTTTGGCAAACCCGACTCTTTGCCAACTCTAAAGAGGTCACACTGACTCACCTCCCTCCGTTAGTCAAGCCTCAGGTTTAAAGATAAACTAGTCTTGCCGCCCAAGTGAGTAGCACGTGGGGTGCCTCTATACAAATACATTTTATTAAGTTTTACTTGTAATACAAACCGCTAAAAGAACATTCTAATATTCATTAATCAAAAATATTAAATACGTAGCACGTGAGGTGCCTCTATACAAATACAATTTATCAAGCTCACTTGCAATACAAACTCTTAAAAGAACATTCTAATATTTATTAATCAAAAAGAATACATTTTATTAAGCTCACTTGTAATACAAACTCTTAAAAGAATACTTTAATATTAGTTAATCAAAAAGAATAAATACATAGCGCGTGGGTGCCTCTATGCAAATACAATTTATCAAGCTCACTTGCAATACAAACTCTTAAAAGAACATTTTAATATTTATTAATCAAAATAAATAAATAACTAAATATCTAATAAATTTGAAAAGGTTCTTGAATATCATTACCAAATAATTTTCTACATCAAAGGCTTTTTGTCTTTAATATTAATACTTTGGTTATTTTTATTTATAATTCCATTCCTTATCTATAATTTACTAAAACATCCAAAAAGATATCCATTTGGCAAATGAAATAGCTCGGACATTGACCTCACCTCACCTCTCTCTCTCTCTCTCTCTCTCTCTCTCTCTCATTATTCATAACGATAGTGTAAAAATTGGGAAAAAGGAGAAGATGATGAAATAATAGAAAGAGAATCGCAGTATGAGAAAGAATCTCCTTTTACTGTTATTTTTCATAGAATTACAAAGCAATGCACACCATTAAATAGAAGCTATACAATCCATAAGTGGAATTCTAGATCCACAATCTAAGGATAAGAATATGGTAACAATGTACAATATAGATATTCCTTAAATCAAGGAATATACAGATCATGAACAGAGTAACGGATCGATCCAAAGGTCGATCGATTCCAAAGGTTGATCGATCCCAAAAGTCGATCGATCCAAAGATGCGATCGATCCAATACTGAGATCGATCGCACTGCCCAAGATTTGTTGGAGTTCAATATTTTAACACTCCCCCTCAAGTTGAAGCATAAATGTCAATGAGGCCCAACTGAGTATGGAACATATTCTTTCCAAGAGGTTTAGTAAAGATATCAACAACTTGTGCTCGTGGGGGAGTAAAAGTGGTGGCAATGTGTCCTGTTTGAATTTTGTCCCTAACCACATGGCAATCCATCTCGATATGCTTTGTTCGTTTGTGGAAAATTGGATTCGCTGCAATGTGTAGTGCTGCTTGATTATCACAATGGATCTTGGTAGGACTTAAGAACTTGGCTTGCAAATCTTTGAAAAAATATCTCAACCAAGTGAGTTCACATTTGATGGTTGCCATAGCCCTATATTTTGCTTCGGCAGAAGACCGTGAGACAGTTGGTTGTTTCTTAGTCTTCCAAGAGATGAGAGAAGATCCCAAACACACACAATATCCAGAAATAGATCTCCTTGTGTCGAGACAGCCTCCCCAATCTGCATCACAAAATCCAGTCAACTTTAAATCATTCTGTGCTGGGAAAAATAATCCATGTCCCGGTGTTCCTTTCAAGTATCGAAGAACCCGAATAGCTGCATCCAGATGAGGCTTTCGAGGTTGGTTCATAAACTGACTGAGAAGATTTACCGAATAAGTGATGTCGGGCCTTGTGATTGTGAGATAAATGAGGCGCCCAACCAATCTTCTATACCTTGATGGTTCTTCGAGTCTCCACTTGAGGGTGTAAGTTTCAGATTTTGCTTCATTGGGAAGTTGGTCGGTGCAGCTCCAAGAATGCCCATATCATCAAGAATATCCAAAGTGTATTTTCTCTGGGAAATGGAAATGCCTTTCTTGGAATGCGCAACTTCTATTCCCAGAAAATATTTAAGTTTTCCAAGATCTTTGATTCAGAAATGTTCATGAAGGAAATTTTTGAGAGACGCTATTGCTGCCGGATCATTGCCTGTAATAACCATATCATCAACATAAATTAGCACGGCTGTGAATGAGTTTCCATGTGTCCTAGTAAAAAGCGAGTAATCAGCCATGGATTGGTTGAAGCCAGCTTTGCGGATCGCAGACAAAAACTTAGAATACCAGTTACGAGAAGCTTGCTTTAAGCCATTCAATGATTTATTAAATCGACAAACCATGCTCTCCCCCCGTCGACTATATCCGGGAGGCGGGAGCATGTAAACTTCTTCATCAAGATCACCATGTAGAAAGGCATTTTGAACATCTAGCTGGTGAAGAGACCAATTTCTAGTAGCAGCAATGGACAGAAGATAGCGGACGGTGACAAGTTTAGCAACTGGAGCAAACGTTTCTTTATAATCCATCCCTTCAACTTGAGTATAACTTTTAGCTACAAGACGAGCTTTGTAGCGCTCGACCGTACCATCCAAGTAATATTTGATCTTATAAACCCACTTGCATCCAATTGATTTCTTGCCTATTGGTAACGGGGCGAGAGTCCAAGGGCCATTGTCTTCAAGAGCTTGAATTTATGAACTTATGGCTTCTCGCCACTTCGGATCATACTCGGCTTGAGCAAATATAGTAGGTTCAACAGAACTAGATATGTTGGCAATGAAAGATAGATGGGAAGAAGAAAGGGTTTTATAAGAAACAAAATTGGTTAAAGGATAACGTGTACCTTTTCCAGACTGTGGCGTAGAAGACGACGATGTGTTTGGCGGTAGCAAGGTGACTTGAGAACAATGAAAGTCACGAAGCCAAGTGGAGGGTGCACGGATGCGATCTTAACGTCTTAACACAGGTTGGTTGGATGCTGCTTCATCAACCGGGGAACTATCAGGGAAGCTCGATTGCAAGGCATTGTGATCAATCGCTGGTTCTGCGATCGAGTGTAACGAAGAGTTGTCAGGGTGTGACGTGGTTGATTCAGCAAGATGATCAGGTATGGCTAGGGATAAAACGTGTTGATTATGTTCAGGGCCTACTACTGAAAAGGGATATACGTGTTCATAAAAAATAACATCTCGACTGGAATAAATGTTCTTGGTTTGTAGATCATAAACCTTGTAAGCCTTTTGACCAGAGGGGTATCCAACAAAGATGCACTTGCGGGCACATTGATCAAATTTGTGTTGAGGTTGGATATTTGTGGCAAAACATAAGCAACCAAATACACGCAAGTGTTCATAAGTAGGTGGTCGGTTGTACAGTTTTTCAAAGGGTGTTTTCTTGGAAAGCAAGGGTGTAGGTATGCGGTTGATGCGATGAACGGCTGTAAGGACACTTTCCCCCCAAAAGGTTAAGGGTAAATGAGCTTGAAATCTCAATGATCTAGCGACATTCAAGGTGTGTCGATGTTTGCGTTCTGCAACACCATTTTGTTGAGGTGTTGAGACACAACTGTGTTCAAAAAGAATCCCTTGT
>JAUPMG010119539.1:0-11794 GCA_031762675.1 Pachysandra terminalis | reverse complement strand
ACCTGATTTGCAGAAATCTCCCTTGTAAGAAGTCTTTGTGCACAATAGCTTGATTCCTCTTCACAAGCTTCAACGATCTCTCTTCCTTCTTCTCCTCTCACAAATTTCCCTTCTCTTTCTTGCTTCTACAACGAATCCCTCTATTCTCTCTCTTTCTCCAAACCAACGACCCTAAGGCAAAGAGACAATTTTTGTCTCAAATCTAGCTCCTTCAAGAAGCTTCCCCTTTGGTTTGCTATGGTCCTATTTGGAACATACACACATGTGTGTTGCTAACTTCCTTAAGAAGCTAACAAATGAATTTGTTGTGGTCCAATTAGGTTGTACTTCTATTAGATATTGCTAGCTTCTTCTAGAAGTTACTAGCTTCACTAGTGTGTAAATAGGTAATACCTATCCTGAGGTGTTGCCAATTAATAAGTTATTTACTTTCTTATAATTCATAACTTATAAATACACATAACGCAAAATTTTCACGTCGACGGCATTTCGAAATTTTTCATTCATGGCCTTACCATGACACGAAAATTACCAAAGTACCCTTATTTAAAATTTTAAAATTTGAGGGATCTCACACCACCAAAGTCCAAATGACTTCAAAATTTATGAGGGTGATCCCCATTGGGTTGTACAGATGCCTGTATGGATGGTTTGTGTGTAAAGGTCTAGATATGCACGAATCATAAAAAGTGTTGGTAAAGGCCCAAAACTTATGTTTATCGGATGGATTGACTGGTATATGAGGTGTTTTTAACTCAAAGGCTTGGGATGTGGTCTTAGGACCTCAATATGAGATTGGTATGGATAGAAGGGGTCATGTAGGACTAGATTGGGTGATTAGTGTTTCGAGCTTCTGATGTTGACTTAGGTTGGACTTGGGTTGACTTCTGTGTAACAATTCAAAGATGTTGACTTGTATGTGAATGACTGTTCGAGGGTACTGTGAGTATCCAACACTGTGATTGTGTTTGTATTGTGAATGCCTTGAATTGTGTTATAGATAGGTGAGCTTCCACCGTGGGTGAAAGTCCCTAAAAGTAAGAACATTGATAGGTGAGCTTCCACCGTGTGTGAAAGTCCCTAAAGGTAATCCATGGTTCAATTATATTCCACCGTGGGTGAAAGTCCCTAAAGGAAGTTTTGGTTTAGGTGTATTCCACCGTGAATGAAAGTACCTAAAGGAAGGTCTGGTTATAGGTGTGCTTCCACCGTGGGTGCAAGTCCCTAAACGGAATGTGAGTATACTGGTGTATACCACCGTGAGTGCAAGTCTCAATAGAAATAAGACTGGTGGCTTTCCTCCATGGGTGCAAGTCCCTAAAAGAAAGGGTTACTAATACAGGTGTGTTTCCACCATTGGTGCAAGTCCCTAAATGAATGGACAGGTGGCTTCCTCCGTGGGTTAAAGTCCCTAAATGTATGGCGTGTTACTGGTGTATTCCACCGTGAGTAAAAGTTTCTTAAGGAATAAGAATGGTGTTTCTACCATGGGTGCAAGTCCCCAAAAGGATGGGTCGTATGGTCGTGAGTTAGAATGAGCACGTGACTGGGCTTGGCCTGGTGACACCCTGCATTGCATTGTATCTCATTTCACACCATGCTTGCATCATACATTGCATTGCACCTCATTGTATTTGATTTGACTGTGATTTATGTACGTTGTGACTTCTTGATTGTGATGATTGTGATTGGGTTGCATTGATCGTAGCAAGGTGGTACCTTGTGGTTACAGGTGTGTTTCCACCGTGGGTGAAAGTCCCTAAAGGAAAGGATTGTACAAGTGTGTTTCCATCGTGGGTGCAAGTCCTTAAAGGAAAGGATTGTACAAGTGGCTTCCTCCGTGGGTGAAAGTCCCTAAAAGAATGGCGATGTGAGATGTTTGTGATCATAGTGGGACTATGTGTTGATATGTGTTTGCTTATGTGCATAAGGGTGTGTTTCCACCTTGGGTGTAAGTCCCTAAAGGAATTATACAGGAGACTTCCTCTGTGAGTGCAAGTCCCTAAAGGAATGGTTATTTGATGGACATGTGATGCGTGTTTATATGGTTATGTGGCTATAGCGTGGTGGGACCATGTGGTGCTTGTTGTGAAACATAGTTAGACTATGTGACCACTGTGATCTTGTGGTTGTGTAACATGGTGGGACCATGTGTACATTGTGTGATTGTTGTTTGGAACATGGTGGAACCATGTGGAATCTGTTTGAACATGATGGGATCGTGTGGGTAATCTTAACATAGTGGGACTATGGGTATTATGATCTATTGATGACTATGATTGATATGTTGTGGTGTCCATGTAAACTGTGATGTTACATGACGACTGTTATGTTCATGCTAGTATGTGAGATATAGTATAATGACATGATAATACACATATGACTTTGATAGTATATGCTGAGTGAAATGCATGAAATGAACTGTGTTGATTCACATGCATAAAAGTAAGTATTATAGACTCATACGATTTCTCTACTAGGCTTCGGCTGATCCTTATCTCTACAGGTCCTCTTGTCTGATTTGGACTGGATGGAGAGGTGACTTGGCGTTGAGACGCTTTTTCTTTCGAGATGCTTTCTATGAGACTTATTAATTTACTTTATTTTAGGTTTGACCCCATGGAGGGGAATTTGTAATAGAGATCTTATGGATTTTAATACTCTTTATTTGTAGGTTCATAGCTCAACATGTTTGGTTGGGCTATGGTTTTAATTTTCTTAGACTCCCACTGGTAATTATTCTATTAAGACTCTGATTCAACCAGGTAAAGGTTGATGTGATGGTGGTTTATTCGTATCCACGTGGTGGGTCCTACGGTCGGTTCCTTAGAATCCTCGAGATTCCATATCTCGGATTTGGGGCGCGACAGAGGTGGTATCAGAGCACTAGGTTTAAGTTGTCTAGGCTTTAGGAAGTCTTAGGTCATAGTGAAAACCTAGGACGGAAACATAGAAACTATGAACCTAGGATCCACATCTTCGTACTGTGTGTAATATATTAAGTATATTATGTGATTAAGTAATGTGATGTCCTTGTGTGCTTATGTGTGAATATATGTATGTTTACATGTTATAAATTAGGACTACCAGACAACATACTTAGAGACTTGTTATTAAGTATGGAAGGCTAGTGACTAATCTGAACAGTACGGGGGTGATCATTACTTTCTTTGTAAGGTGATAGGACTATTGTAGCTGCAAATACATGAATCCTTGAGTAAATGAACACTTGTGTGGTGAAAGACTTTGCTAACTTAAGAGTTATCAATTTCTAGAACATAAGTGTTATTACTTCTTGGAATAGGATGAAATTCTAGGATGAGAACTTTATGCTTGGTGGTGTTTACCATGCTATAGTTGAAAAACTACATTGTTGTGACATTGCGTGTAATTAGGAAATGTATGTGTGTGCAATTTCCTAGGATCTACATGAAACTGCTATGCCTAGAATGTTGACTGCTTGATACGAACTATTTGATTTGCGTGAAACTACACAAAGATAATCCTTGACTATTGAACCTGTTGTAATTATGATGATAACTTAGTGAGTTGTATTTAAGTAATAATTAGATGAGAACTTAGAGACTGCAATTTAGGACTCCTTTCTAGGAATTACAAAGAAATTCCCATCTAGTTAGATGACGGGTACATGAATATGCATGACACGTATAATACTAGGATTAGCATTTAACTTCATTGATTGTAGGGTGAACCTAGGAGTAGGAAGGGGTAGTGAATGAACTTAGACATTAGATAGACTAGATAATAGCTGTATGAGATGATGATGATCAGTCATTTGAGAATGTTTGGAGAATACAAGGCGTTAGTGCGTAAAGGAGTTAAGGCTATGAACTCTTCGAATAAAACACTGGTTCAATGAACCTGAACAGATATAAATAAAAATAAAAATTTTATAAGAAAATTTCTAAAGACGCAAATTATTAAGAATAATTATGTTATAATGATAAATTACTGAATAAAAATTAGTTGGGCTATGAACAAGCATTTATTTTTAATAAAAACAGATTATTTAAGTTCCCAAACCTTGAACCTTACCTGTTAACATGACCTATATTTAGATAAAAATGTATATATTATTATGCAGAGATATTTATATAAAAATTTCAAGAATAATTCAAGAAATATTATAAAAAATTTTAATTTGTAAAATAATTGAAATTGGTTTTCGGTAGGACACTCGGCAGCTACCGAGGTGCAACCGAGTAGTGACCAGATGCTTAAATAACAGAAAAAGAAACCTTAATTCATTTCTTCTCAAACCAAAAACCTTTGAACTCTCTCTAGGGCATTTTTAGGGCTTCTCCAAACATCCAAGATCCTCATCCAAGTCCATCATTTTGCTTTCTGATTCGGTAAGAGTTCCATCTTTTCCTTGTGATTTCATTCCTTTGAATTCTTATACACCTAGAACATGGCTAGAACCAAGAAGACTCAAGGTCCTCCTCCCAAGAAGAAGGCCAAGGTTACCAGACCTTCTACATCTTCAACCTGGAGATCTCGAGCTCCATTACCCCTTCACCAGTTATATTTGATCCCGAGGGAGAGGATTCACCACCACATGGCACCTTGCCAAACCCTAGGTCCCAGATTCCTTTGGGTGATACACCAACACCCAATGAGTATGCCGGTCAGAAGCTACTCATTGAGAAGAGAGTAGACAGACGGGCAGTGGCAGACTACCGTGTAGCGGAGACACTGTAGACTGTGAGATGGGAAGTCATCCTAGATTGGGGTGTAGTAGCGCATCCATCTGTGGTCTCGGACATGTGCTTCAAGATCACCTACACCGACTTTGATACCATGATCATCACCTTCGACCTGGAGAAGGCCAAGGCCAAGGTTACCAGACCTTCTACATCTTCAACTTGGAGATCTCGAGCTCCATTACCCCTTCACCGGTTATATTTGATCCCGAGGGAGAGGATTCACCACCACATGGCACCTTGCCAAACCCTAGGTCCCAGATTCCTTTGGGTGATACACCAACACCCAATGAGTATGCCGGTCAGAAGCTACTCATTGAGAAGAGAGTAGACAGACGGGCAGTGGCAGACTACCGTGTAGCGGAGACACTGTAGACTGTGAGATGGGAAGTCATCCTAGATTGGGGTGTAGTAGCGCATCCATCTGTGGTCTCGGACATGTGCTTCAAGATCACCTACACCGACTTTGATACCATGATCATCACCTTCGACCTGTACGGCATAAGAAATTTCCTCAACTTGTCTTTGGTTTCAAGGATGATGAATGTGTCGATGAAAAACAACCATTCGACTGTCCTCGACCCTACATAAGAGGAGAAGATTGAGATGACCTTACTCATCTGCGGCGGGAGAGTGATGTGAAATAATGACGGCTCCTTGAGTGCATCCAAGCTTCTACTCACTGTATTCTACAGAAGTTGTTCATCACAAAGGTTTACCCTCGATTAGGGAACGTTACGGAGCTTACGCCTTACATGGCTTCGGTCCTGCACCAGATTGCCCTAGGCACCCGAATTTGCCTTCCATCACTGGTTATCACACACATCATCAGGTTTGTGAGGACCGAGAGGAGAGGAGGTGGAGCTTTACCATTCACACACTTGATGTGCGTAATAGTTGAGCATTGGGCAATGCCGATACCAGCCCCAACGGCAGGAGTGACAAGTGCACCTTTCGGAGTGAAGAACCTCCAAAGGATGGGCCTTCCAGTTCATGCTAGGGTAGACATACACAGAGCACCAGCAACAGCCTGAGCGGAGCCTCAGGTCATTTCCTCCGAGTACCATCCCGGAGAATCTTCATCAGCAGCACCGCCTCCAATCACCCTTGAGACCAGAATGTCTGCACTTGAGGAGGAGGTTAGATCGAGTTGACAGGAGACATCTAGACTCTGAGAGACTATGGAAAAGGCACTTAGCTTTTTCTAAAGGATACTCAGTGGATGCAAAGCCAACGATGCAGTTCCGACCCCACCGCTATCACCCTCAAGAGTTATTAGGAGACGCTCTTTGTAGTCTCTTTTCATGTTTTCATTATCCGTTGCATTTTCCTTTCGATTTTTGTCTTACTTTTGGGCATGACCATCTGCGAATGGTCAGTAGTAGTAGAAGGTTGAAACCTGTGTAAATATTTTTTTTAGTAATGAAATATTATGTTTGGTTTCATAATCAATTCCTTATGTTCAGATGATGATTATAAGATTCAAATCATATTTTAATTTTGAGGACGAAATGTCCTAAAGGAGGGCGGGGGGGAGCAGAATGTAGTGACCCGGACCCAACTGGGATAATTAATGATTATAAGATTCAAATCATATTCTCTCTAGAGCATTTTTATGAGCTCTATTTATAGAAAGCTTGTGAATAGTGCAAGCACTTAGGGGCAAAACGGGGTTTTAGGCTTTATAGTTTCCGACTGGCCATCTATGCGGACTCTAATAGAGGGCTTTTGTCGAAGTGTCTGAGGTGGATCTCTGAAAACTACAAGTGTGATTAAGTAACTTATTAAATTAATTAAATCTTAATTAATCTCTTAATTTTACAGCTAGTCTTTCAGATTGGCTATCTTAATTTATTTACTTTCTTAAGTAGCCTAACTTTCTGAGGTCATGGATCTAATGGGCATAAACCTAAGCTGTTAGTGGACCTAATTTAATTAATTTACATTAATCTTGGAGACTAATCAAGTTTAATTAAGATTATTGGTTCAGTTCTTTACATCCTAACCACCTTAAAAGAATTTCGTCCCCGAAATTACTTTAAGGAGTTCTAATCAAATAACGAATATTATCAACCATTTACACCTCAATATGTGTATTATGATGGTGCTAAGCTAACTGAAGGGTTTTGGAGTCATGCTTACCCATTTCCCCGAAAACTCCTATTGCTTGGCCAAACTAAGAACACTAGATTTCCCGGTTGAGGGGTCGGATTTTATACAAGAGGTCTAACTAGCCCGGAAATAGGTTAGACAAGTGTAACTAATCAAGATACACACGCTTCCGTTGGAATCACTCCAATTGGACCTATGGAGTGGTTTGGTTGGGTCGTCGGTGACCTTTCGGCGCGCCTAAATAGGTTAAAGTGTGCCAAATGGGTTGGCACCTTAGGGTTTGGTCCAAATGAGTCTCCATAGATGAGAAGTCAATTTAGTTTGGTCACTTAATATTTCGGTGACCTCTTAGGCTCGCCTAAGGGAGGCCTCGACGACCTATTCGGTACGCCTAAATTCCTTCGGCGACAATTCCTGAGGACCATAACTTGCCACTTAGATTCGGCGAGGTCATCGGTGTGCTGACGAGTGCGTCGAAGCTGGGGAAAAGTCTGTTGAGGCTGAAATTTCACTGGGAGCTTGGTTTTACTCCGAGGAAGGTTCGACTTTGGTTGAATACCACTTTCATTTGGTCTGTACCAGAGCATCCTAGTGAACACAACAATCCAACACTTAGCAGAGATTTCACCTTAGTAGTCGCTGCTTCAGAATTCTCAACAATAGTTGGCTAGTTATTCCTGATCGTTCATCCGAAGTACTTGCTAAGGTGCGCAATTCAACAATCATACGCTCCTCACAACTCACATCCTACTATACTTATTTCCCTTAACCCCACTTATCCTAGCTAGAAGTTGACCTATAAAGGTTCAAACCTGAAATCCTACTTGAAGTCCTAAACTTGTTACTCAAGTCGTAGAAGAACTTAATCTCTGATACCATCTTTGTCACAAACCAACCCAAAAATTTAGAATTTCCGGATTAAGTTGCGACCTTCACCCCATATCACTATGGAGGTGGAATCAACAAACATAAGCGGAAGATTAAACTATTCTAGTAAGATATAAGTAACTATTAGAGATATGCTCTTCTAGAAAATCTAAAAGAAGTAAACTCTAATTCTAAACTATACCATGTGTCTATCATAGTATGCTACCCAAACCGTGTCTTCTCGTGTCGCGACTAAGCTCCTGAACCTGAAATATTAAACAACATCAATAAGCTGGAAGCTCGGATGAGTAAACCTTCGATGAAGTGTCTTAACTCATGTTCCAGTATTTGAGAAAAGTGCATACAAGTACAATTGTGTAATAAATATGATATGTGCAAGCAGTGTACAGTTGTGGCATACAATCATAATAAGTTCTCTCCCATCCTCACAGAGTATTACTCAGTGGTCTGTGATCGTACTACTACATGCATAGATTTAAATTTGAGAATTAGGCCAAGTGTTGCATACAAGTGGCTCTGACAATAATATCAACACAGAATATGCAATGTAAGAGAATGTTACGCTTTCTAAGTTGTGAAATGTCGTATGATTCCATGTGATCTCGATCTCTAAACGGGGTGTTCCCGGACCCTGAATGCATCCCCCGTATGAGCGGACTAAGGGAAAGGACCATTCTATGGATATCGCGCAGTTTTAAGGGTTTTCAACCAATGAGACACAATCCCCGCACTTATTTTTTATCACAGGCCATTCAGCCAAGACTTGAAGCCACCTGCGGTATCCCTCGGGGATTCATACAACTTCACAGCCCAACAGAATGTATATATATATATGGCCTAGATAACTCCCAAGCTTACACCAACGTGCGGATCCTTCGGATAGATTACCATTTTCCAAGCTTACACCAACATGCGGATCCTTCGGCAATATCTCTCCGCAAGACTGATAAGGTTCCCTATGTGGGTTCGCTTTCAGCTTGGTCCGATCATAGGGTCCTCTCGTAGGACTAAATGGTTATCAAGTCAACATCCCAATGTCAGTCTAAACCCGTGGTGTCATGAGGGGTATTAGAACAGGCTATCACAGCCGGAAAGTCCATGTGCAACATTCAATTTAAATCGTTATTAAATGCAACAACCAAGATTTCAAAGCATATATTCAAACATTCAATCAAATGGGCACAGTCCCATAACTAACTTACTAAGAAAGATAAAATGTATAACCTAACTTACTAAGTACTATAGAGCATATAATCTAACTTACTAAGAGTATATATATATGCAATAGATCAAATACTACCTACATACTTTTCAAAATACTATTAACAGAAACTAAATGTAATGAAATTCTACAGTTAACAAATAAAGAAAGTTGGGCACATCGGCACCAATTCCTCACCAACACTATCCATTTGGGTTCGTCAGCGACCTTTCGGCGCGCCTAAATAGGTTAAAGTTTTCCAAATGGGTTGACACCTCGGGGTTTGGTCCAAATGATTCTCGATAGACGAGAAGTCAATTTAGTTCGGTCACTTTATATTTCGGCGACCTCTTAGGCTAACCTAAGGGAGTGTTGGGCGACCTGTTCGGTGTGCCTAAATTCCTTCGGTGAGAATTCTCGAGGACCATATCTGGCATCTGAAATTCGGCAAGCTCTTCGGTGCGCCGAAACTGGGGAAAAGTCTGTTGAGGCTGAAATTTCACTGGGAGCTTGGTTTTACTCCCTGGAAGGTTCGACAGTGGTTGAATACCACTTTCATTTGGTCTATGGTATAGACCAACCCTTCTCCTAGGTCAAAACACAGAAACAGAACTAAATACACAGTCAAGGGTGGTTACTCAACTCGGGGTGTAGCCGTGTGGTCGAGATTGAATTGCAACACATTCCGGAACTTGGAAGATCATTCTTGAGCTCCAAATTCCATTCATGGGCTCCAAAATCCAAGAGAGAGAAGAGAGGAAGAAGAGAATTGTGTTTTATTTGCTATGAACTCTATTTATAGAAAGTTTGTGAATAGTGCCATAACTTAAGGGCAAAATGGGGTTTTAGGCTCTATATTTTCCGACTGGCCATCTATGCGGGCTCTGATAGAGGGCTTTTGTCGAAGTGTCTTAGGTGGATCTCGAAAATCTACGAGTGTGATTAATTCACTTATTAAATTAATTAAATCTTAATTATTCTCTTAATTTTTCAGCTGGTCTTTCAGATTGGCAATTTTAATTTATTTACTTTCTTAATTAGCCTAACTTTCTGAGGTCATGGATCTAATGGGCATAAACCTAAGCTGTTAGTGGACCTAATTTAATTAATTTAAATTAAGCTTATACACTAATCAAGTTTAATTAAGATTATGGTTCAGGTCTTTACAAAGGATCATAGGTGAAAGGAAAGAGCCCAAGAGGAAATAAAGGAAGAAAAATGAAGAAAATGAAGAAAGTGAAGAAGAGGAAAATGTGGGATATAATGGTCACGAGGAGAGAGAGGATGACGATGACTGGCTAGAAGATAAGGATAAAGGGAAGAGGACTCGGACCAGACAATGCCTAAAATGCAAGAGAAAATCAACAAAGGTCGATACTAGAACACGTAAAAGAGGTAGCGATTCTCGTATTTTTACGGTATTTGATTTTATGTATTATCTCAATACTATAGATATAGTTGGTTGTGTATTCTAGCATGTGAGCTTGATTAGATCTAGGATCTATATGAACTAGAAAGTTATGTTGTTTGATTTCCTTGTTCACATGTGACGCTATGTTCATGCGTATTCATAAGTTCCAATGAATATTACATATGCGTTTGAAATCCATGATTTATTATAGTATCATTATTTGTTAGATCCATTAGAATGAATTAGTTCGGTATACATGTGGTTTGGAATTTATGTATAGATTTTAGAGATTTTTTTTTGCTGATTAAAACCTTAGAAATCAATAGATGTGATTAGTGGTACATAGCCCAAGTCAAAAACCTAAACTTTCGCCTAAATTATATGTTCGGCAGCTGCTTCAACAGCTACCGATTTAGATACCGAAATTTGGGAAAATGTTGTGCTCTCGGGACATGCTATCGAGCTTCGGTAGCAGTGCTTGTCACGACCCAAATTCTAAAGCGCGTCTCACTCTCACGTGAGCATGGCTTCAGAACTCCAAGCTGGACTCTCACCCACATATACTCCAAACGTATACTCGCCATGGGTGGAAACTACAATATAACAGAGAATCCTATGATAAGTTTGGGTACATAGCGGAAAATAAAAAATAGAACATGTATAAGAAAGTATGAGATGTATCTATCACATAAAGTTAAATAAAATCCCCTCATGCCTCAGCAAGGCATAGGTGAGGAAAAATAAGATAAACCCCTGTACAAAAGAAAATGGGCATCCTAAAAAACAAGTATAATAATGTAGTGGGGTCAATACGCTCCTCCACCCAAATCTCTCAAATACATACAGACCGATAGAATAATGAACAGAAAGAATCTATAATAATATCCACGGTTTCTTTGTCTGACTCAGCAATCTCGGCCATGTCCAAGTCTTGCTTATAGTGCTCCCTTGAAATGTTAGGGGCCAAAAGGCTTGAGCTACAAGCTCAGTAAATATAATGTGCATATAGAGTGTGATTAACTAGGATGCATGTGTATGCATGAGATGCCATGATCGATGCAAGAATTCATTCATTTATATGCAATGACATGAACAATTCATAAATAACCCAACAATTGGTCTAAGCGATCACGTGGATGCAATTGAATGTCGTTGATATTGTGATGTGATATGCCAACGCCAGATCCAGACAGTACCACCATGTATCCATTCTCGGATACACGGTGTAACAACCCGAACAAAAACATATAGCTATCAAACTTAGATCTTAAGGTGAGAGAGTATTTTGTTTGGGATTGATATGTAAGTTTTAATTAGTGGCTTAGATTAGAACATTTAAGTCCATAATCTCATAACGTACATTAGAAAACCTAGGTTATTAAAAAATCAATTAGTTTAGCTTGAAAGAATTAGGAGCAGTATTAATCAAATAATTTAGGTTAGTAATTAAATAAGAAT
>JAUPMG010119499.1:0-11794 GCA_031762675.1 Pachysandra terminalis | reverse complement strand
TAGTTAAAACATGCATATTATCACACTTAGACAATGAACACACCACAATTCAGCAAAGTATATTATAAAATCTATAATATAAGGTCATATACTGTTTTTTATACAAATTCACATGATAGTTAATAGACAGGTATGGCACTCATTATTTCTATACTACACAAGCATAATACGCTTATTAAATTGATTTAGTACATTTTGCAGGTTCGGTGAGGTCTCGGCGTAGGCTTCGGCACACTGAGATCCCTTCTGGCAACCCCCTTGGCGGACCTCACCTGAGATTCGGCGAAAATTCCAGGGCATGTTTTCTCGACGACCTTTTCGGTGTCCCCTTTGGTGCACCGAAGTACATTTCGGTGGCCTCCTCGGTGAATCACTCTAAGATTCGGCGACAAATCCAGAACATTCATTTTTGGCGCCCTAGTCGGCACAGCGAAGCAGATTTCGGTTCCCCGTAGCTACATCGGCGACCTCTTGGCTGACATTCAACCTCAATGACCTTTCGGCGCACCGAGATGTCTACCCTCAGCCCAGAAGTTCATGCTCAGTGACCATTCGGCGCACCTAAGAGTTTGTCGAACGTCGCGAACATGCTATAATCAAAGGGTTTTTTTATTGTTTTCTTACACAACTATGGGGTAACTTCTAACATACATCATATTACTAAGATCTACTAAAATATAGCTCTAAAAGCCAACGTCCATAAACATGAATGTAGATAGAAACGCATAAAATCTAGGAATCTAGGTACATTCATGAAAATATCCACTTACCTTTGCTTGAAGAGGTAGAAATCCTCAAGCACATCCTTTTTTTCTCTCTTTTTATCCTTCTTCTCCATCAAACTCTCCTCCAAGCTCCAACCCTAGCCTCCAACCCAAAAGAAATGAGAGAAAGAGATGAGATTCTCTCCTTTCTCTTCTTAAAACTAACCCTAACACGTGGTGTCATCTCTACCCTCCAATTCTCTCCAACATCATCTCATCCATCCATTCTTCTCATCATATCCTAACCATCAATTTACACCCATTCTCATCCTAGCCATTCAATCTAACTACCCCAACCACTTAGATCTAGACCACTCATTCTCACCCACTTCAAATCTAACCTTACACCCATCCTTCACTAAAGACAAACCACTTTCTGCTTTAAATCTAAGCTACCTAAAAAGATCCTACAATTAATCCTAACCATACACCTCATTAAATATCCAGAATTTACATGTTTGCCATTCTCTCAACACAATAAGGTTATACTACTATACACAACAGCAGTACTCAAGCATCTGATTAAACTTGATCACATGGTCAGATCTAATCCGATCGGAGATCCAAATCAAGATTAGCAATCATCATACGATATAGAATATAACAATACATTAATAGGAAGAATAAAACCTCCATATTAATAAACTTCTATTTGATCACTAATTAAATCTATCAGATTAACACCACCCTTAAGCTCATCAAGTTAAACTAATCAGTCACTGATCTAAGGTTTTCTAGTGTCTCTCAGTGTGTTGTTGAGGACATTAAGTGTTCTAAACTAGATTTTTGGAGTGAAGTTTAAATTTGTAAATCTAGACAAATTACCATCTTACCCTAAGGTTTTCAATCATTTTTTTTCATAAATTATTCAGGTTATTACAAAAGCCATGTAAGGAGTGAGTTCCGTTGGGTTCCCAGAACGAGGATAAACGCTTCTGAAGGATAGCTTGTGAAGAATGCGAAACTTGGGAGAAAGCTTTGAGGCCGTAAGAGATCCATCATTGTTCCATTGTACTCTCTTCCCACATATCACCTTGGTGAGCTCTATCTTTTCCTCCTCAGTGGGGTCAGGAATGGTGGAATGTGCGTTGTTCATGGGCACTTACGTTAACCTTGACAGCAACTGTAGATCGAGGCGTCAGGTAGTGCCGTAGATATCAAAAGTGATGGACATGGAGTCAAAATCTGTCCTGGTGTTATGTGAGTACATTTCCATCACTAGGGATTGGTGTGCAATATCACCCCAATCAAGAAGAGGCTCCTAACCTTTGTCCCATAGTGCTTCTCCTACTCCATAGTCTCAGATCGCATCACGTTCTTCCTTTTTCTCTATGAGTAGCTTCTTTCCCTCATATTCATTCACTTCCTCCACCACATCTTCTTGGGTAGGCACAGGTGTAGACTGAGGTGGAGGTGAGTCTTCTCCTTTAGGATCGAGGGAGTCGGCGGATGGAGGAGATGGTGGGGCTTGGGATGTTCTAGATGATGAAGCCCTAGTGAGTCTAGCCCTTTTGTTGGAATTCTTAGTCCTCACCACGATGAAATCAAAAAAACAAGAATCGAAAATTTTATTGGCAAAATCTTTTGGAATTGAATCCAAAGGATCAAGGATAAATCTTGAGAGGTTAGGTGATGCCCTAGAGTTGCTTAGAAGAACCCTTGAAGAGGAATAGATTTTAGGGTTTAGTTTCTTCTTTTAAAACCTCGGTACCACCCTGTTTCGACGTTCGTTCGATGTCTCGGTAGGTCACTGGATCGACCGAAGCATCTACCGAAATGCAAATTTTGATATTTTTTACTTTCAAAATTTATTTAATTTTTCTAAAATCGTTCTTTGCATTTTTCGGGTAGAAATGTTTCTCTTATATTTAGTACATTTTTACTTAAAATTATGTTAAGTTAACGAGTCAGTTCTAAATTTCGGTTAGTTAAGAAATCTGATTTCTTAGCTATAATTAGTTGTTCCATAGTTTAATTGTTTTATTTAGCTCTTTTCACCATATTAAAATTTTTCTTTACTTCTTACTAATTTCTCAAGAAATTTTTTTTTCCATTTTAATTTTTTTAATATTAAAGTTCATTATTACTAGTGTTTTTTTCCCCGATGAGTTCTTAGCATTATTCTGTGAAACGCTAATGTTTGGTATTCTGTAGGATTTCTCAATCGACAATTAATCGTAACTTTGTTTAGTAGCCATATAATCTAATTTATGTCCCAATACATTTAATTCTAAGATCAAGCACTGTTCCTATCCCATATAATCTACTTTATGTCCCAATTCATTTAATTCTAAGATCAAGCACTGTTCCTATCCTTAGATATGTCTACATTCTGATCTTAAATAGGAAAGCATGTTTCATCAAGTATGTACACTTACATCTTAAGTAATTGGAATTTCGTCCTAACTCACAGAATAAATCCTAACTTAATAAGTTTGTAAGTTTTTATAATATAGTCTCATACCCATACAAGTCAAACAGTTCATAATCATTCTCATTCTAAACAATTATTATAAGGAGCTTCAAGGCTAAGGCTCTCATAACAATAATTTCATAGTTATTCATACAACTTATATCATGTATGTACACACCATATCATAGAGTTCTACTCCTATAATACACATAATTTTAAATCTTTAGGAATTTTCTCCCATTGTAATTTATAGGATTATATTCACTTTTAAAGCCAGTCACTAAGGTTAATAAAACTCTTTCCACAGGTGATCATTCATAATCAATCCAAAGTTTGAGGATTCATGTATCTACAGCTAAACTAGTCCTACCACATTCAAATGAAAATAAGGATCACATTAGTACTTTCTGAATTAATCATTAGCCATTTATATTTGATAACCAGTCTCTATGTGTCTAATGTGATAGTTCTTTTCTAATCACATAACTATTTACATATACATAAGTATAAGCACACAATACACTTCACATCATTTAATCACACATTATACCAAAGTATATTTCACAAAATTCACAAAAGTGGTTCTTAGATTCACATGTAACTAAGTTTTAGTGCTAGGTTTTCACTGTACCATAAGACTTCCCAGATCCTAGACAACTTAAAGCCTAGTGCTTTGATACCACTCTGTCACGCCCCAAATCCGAGATATAGGATCTCGAGGATTTACGAGGAATGACCTTCGGATCCACCACGTGGGCACAGATAACCAATTACAATTCATAACCATAGTCCTAGTTATTCATAGTCTAAATAACATAATCAACGAAAGTCTGTATAAATTAAAACCGTAGTCTCATCCAAACTAACAAGTTAGAATTATCCAAAGTAAAACTAACCAAGTTATTACAATTTCCTACCCCTGTGGGGTCAAAACACAAAGTTCATAAAAACTAAGTATCATCCATCAAGTATCTGAAACAGAAATGGAATCTCCTCTCCATGCAAGCAGGTCAACCGAACTGATTACATGTTTCAACAAAAGGATCAGCCGAAGCTTTGTAGAGAAATTCAATGAAGTTACAATGATTATCTTCATGCATACATAACAACACATTTCATTCAACAAGTAATATCACAGTCAAATGTATTGGCATGCTAATCATCATACTAAATCTCACATATTTAGTAAATATATAACATGTACCTTGATAGTCTCAATTCATTCTGAGAACCCAACCAGACGTCAAATCATATCGTATTAATTGTTCACATGGTGCCACCATGATCATAGGGTACACATGATCCCATTATGCATTCAACCCAAACCTCATAGTCTCATTATGAACTCCAAACATATCCTACATGATCCCATCATGTATATCACAACAACAACATAGTCACACTATGTTTAACCAACCATCTATCTACATGGTCCCACCATCTAATACAAGCAAACACATAGTCCCACTATGTTATACAAACAAACATCCCCATGGTCCCACCATGTATACAACACACAAGTAAAATATAATAAACACATAATCCCACTATGTTCATAACAACAATCACGCGGTCCCACAATGTTAAACAAACATAGCATAGTCCCACTATACAATATAAACACATACAAATGGTCCCACCATGTAATACAACATACCAATATTATATCAATCACATAATCCCACTATGTTCACAGCAATTACATGGTCCCACCACGCTCTCACACCGTATGTTCAAATGGTCCCACCACGCTACCAAATAATATATCCACATGATCCCACCATGTCATCACACAACCAATTCTTAATGTAACACATGCACAAATACAATCAAGACAATCAAGTGCAATGAGATGAGTATGATATGATGCAATTATGCACAATGAATGCAGCAAATGATGCAATGCAGTTATTTGTTAGACATAGTCCAACACAATCATTCAATCCATTGCCCACTATTTTAGGGACTTGCGCCCACGGAATAATGTTCTAGTGACCATTATTTAAGGGACTTGCACCCACGGAATAATGCTCCAGTGACCATTATGTTAGGTACTTAAACCCACGGAATAATGCTCCAAACCAAGAACCAGTGACCATTATTTAAGGGACTTGCACCCACGGAATAATACTCCAATCACAGAACCAGTGACCATTATTTTGGGACTTGCACCAATGGAATAATGCTCCAATCACAGAACACAGTCAATCCCATTGACTATCAATGGATGCTCCTAGCACCACACTCTATCATATCATGGATGCTCCCATCATCACTCATAACAAACAATATTATAATCAATTACATACAAGTAATGGATACAACAATATCATTCCTAATAAACAGTATCATAAGACCAAACACTAAATGCTTCAAGCACCAATCAAATCACATAATATCTTACACATTCATTGCTAACCATCCTAATCCTATCATGTAGTCCATTATACTTGTCCAACTCATTCAAGTCAAAATTACCTTAGATCTCATCCAAGATTATTCCAAATTCCTGAATTTCAAACCTTATTGCACACTTTTAAACATTCGACCATATCCACAACTTTTGCAGATAAACCAACATCATAGGCACGTGCACAACACATCCAGGGATCAACCCTCAAAATTGGAAGCTATTTGAGCTTCGGTAGGTGTTCGGTACGTACCGAAGGTCCTACCGAAAGCTTCAGCCAATGGTTCGGTATGTAACGAACGTCGTTGGATGTTCCCGAGAGTTTGATGGTTCTCGGTAGGGGCTTCGGTATGTACCGAATGACCTACCGAAGGTCTCGGTCAATGCCTCAATATATATCAAGTGTCGGTAGATGTTCTCGACAGTTTGCCTACTCTCGGTAGGTGTTTCGCTATGTACCCAATGACCTACCGAATCATTCGGTAGATGTCTCGGTATGGACCGAGATACCAACCGAACGTAGAAATCAACCCGGATTCGGTTTTCTTCATAGGGTTTCATGCCCAGGGTCTCAAGATGGCATTTTTATGCTTCTAAACTTCAAATATTAATCTACAAATACATCCTACAATCATTCTAACTTAATCAAATCAAGTATAAAGTACACATATTGATCTTTACACAAATCAATCATCACGCATGAGTTAATTTCAGAAAAATCATAATAATTTCTAAGAACTCATATGATCATGATAATTGTAATAAATCTAAATCTAAGCATGCTTTATCATGTAAACACACAATCATTCATAATATCATACCCAAATTCATAGATCACACACACCAACTTATAACTATGGCATTGCTAAGATTCATGAACATGTTCTCCATAAAATCAAAGAAAGTCCCTACCTCATCTAGATTAGTATTAATCTCTACCCTCTTCCAGCTTTTCCTGTCTTTCAGGTCTTGTCTCATCCGTTTTCTTTACCCTTTGTCTCCTTCCTCGAGCCAATCATCGTCATCATCATGAGTTTCTTCATAATCGTCGTATCCGACTTCCTCTTCCTCTTCACTCTCTTCTTCTTCACTCTCTTTCTTTTGCTTATTCTTCCTAGGATTCTTCCCCAAGTTGTTGATTCTCTTCAATTCTTCCATAGTGTAACGCCGCGAAAAAAATTTGTTTTCTTTTGGGGCGTTTCGGTATTTTATTTTGTTTTTGGTGCAGTTGGTCAATTCTGGTGACCAACTTTCCTTTTGGTGCACCCATGTAGTGTGCTCTAACCCACACCATAGCCTGGCTAATTTAATGAGTTTGGATGGTTGAGATTTACTCTCCAATCCAAGAGGCAATTGAGGGTTGAGATTTATTTGGTTTTGAGGATTAAAGACCAAATCTTAAACCCTAACCTCATTTGTTTCTCTTGAGATTCTTTTGGCTGAGAGAGAGAAGGAGGGGAGAATAAGAAGCTCCAAGGGAGAAGATCAAGCTTGGAGGAGATCAGCTCGAGCCCACCATTTTCGTTCAAGAGGAGTTGCTGTCCAGGTAAGTGTATTGTGTACACTTGCTTTGTAATTTTTGGGATTTCTTTGATTCATTTCATATGAATGAACCTATGAAGATTTGTGATGTTTGTGTGTTCATGAGCATCATTTTTAGGTATGAAAATCATGATTTAAATGCTGAATACGGATTTTATAAGTTTTAGGTTAAAGTTATTGTCTCAGATTATGTATTTTTAGTGATTTCATGAAATTTCTTGCATAATTTGATGAATGATTGTGTGAGTAATATGATGGTAGTATTTCCCTTGTGATTAACTCCCATTTCAACCTAAATAAATCCAAAAATATTAACCTAGGTGGAGAAGATTCAAAAAACCCTTGTGATGGGGCGAATTGGGGCAAAAAACCCCAAAATCGTGCCCGTCGGTGGGTACATCGGTCCACCGACAGCATGCGCAGACGAGATTTGGTGTAGAGCAACCCTGTCGGTGGGTAGGCCGGTCTACCAAAAACCCATCGACAATGAATTGTAAGCTTAGTGTGTTGGTCGGTGGGTGGTCGATGCGCCGACAGCACCTACCGACGCTGTCGGTGGATTCGTCGGTGGCGCCGACGGACCCGCCAACGGGAATAGACTTGGACCCTTGGACTTTGGTCAGTGGGTGATTGGTGGAACCGACGACACCTACCGACAAGCATCGGTGGATTCGTCGGTGGCACCAACGAGTGAGAATGATGACCTTGGACTGGTCGGTGGGTCATCGGTGGCACCGACGGACCCACCGACGGATATTGTAGGTGGGTGGTCCGTGGTACTGACAACACCCCCAAGGAGACCTTTGACTGTTGGTCGGTGGGATGTTGGTCCACCGCCGAACCCGCCAATGGAGAACTTGGTTTAGGATTAGTGTTTGGTCGGTGGGTGGTCGGTAAATCGACAGCACCCACCGAGGAGCCCCTTTGATTTGGACTGTGGGTCGTCGATCCATCGACGAACCCACCGACAGTGAGTTATATTAGGTGTTAGTCGTTGGCCGGTGAGTGGTCGGTGGAACCAACGGCACCCACCGAAGACCCTTTGACACCCTGTCGGTGAGTACGTCGGTCCACCGACAAGACCCGCTGACAGTGGGTGATTGAGTTGGTTTTTGGGAGTCTTTGGTAGGGGATTGATACCCGGACTTGCCCTTTGTCATGCCGTATTGTTTGAGCCTTTGCCTCATATCAATACTTATGAGAAGTGTGATTGTTGTTGATACATTATCATGTATGATAATGATACTTGGACTTGATGACGTTAATGGACTAGTAAAATAAAACTAGAACCTTTGTTTGTATGCATGACCTATAGTGTACCATGTATAGCTGATTGACGGTTGATCATATGTTTAGATTGATGTGATTATATAGAATGCCACTCATGCAATTCTACCATTAATCCTTGAATATATGATTCGGCATATTTAGATTGAGTGATGTTCTTCCACTTGATAATATGTTGCATATCATGTAGTTGCTTGCTAGTGTCATTCATATAATGGACATGCATGCATGATCAGTCCTTGTGAGGACTTGGATCCCAGACCACCTTGGCTCTTTATGTAAGACCATCGGGTAACATGTGAGGATACTTGAACTTCTGAGTGAAGTGTCAAATGAGAGACATAAATCTCTGGTGTCCCGAAGAGTGACTTTGATTATTCAAATCTAATATGATTTGAGGGTGAGGGATTTGCAATCCTAAGAGCCCATGGATAACTGTATGTATATATATATATATGTGTGTGTGGATGACGACCGTTAGGTTGTGTGTGTGTGTGTGTGATGTACACGGGGGATATCTTGTTGAGCCCCGGATTCGTTCCCATGATCAAAAATAGAGGCGGGGCATGACTCTCCATGGGTTGTGACTCCCTAAAACTATGTTGTACGCACAGAATCGGCGAGGCATCCTTAGCCAGAAAGGGGTCGTGTATCCATAAGTGTGATACGCGGTGTTGCAGTTCCGGGATCAAGCGTGAGACATCAAACAAACACAGAGTTAACAACATTCATGTGCATATCACGTGTTTGATGAGGCCATCGTGTTTGGTCTATTTATATATATATATATATATATATCTATTCATGTCATTACAGAAAATGAATGAACCCGGCATTGATCATGGCATCCCATGCATACTCATGGTCATCCTAATTATTACATTGCACTCGTACATTGCACTTGCTGAGTGCGTAGCTCAAGCCTTCTTTGGCTCCTAACATTTCAGGTGAGTACGAGAGGTACGACCAAGACTTCGGCCAGGATTGCTGAGGTGGATTCCTGCGGCCGCTGCGTAGTTAGATCTCCCGTCTTTCTTTTATTTTTGAGGTATGTTGTGAGGGAGTGGTTGGCTCCTGTGATGACTAGTTGTATCTTTGTATTATTCAGAATGTGTTGGATGTGAGGCCCACTTAGAGGTTTATATTTTATATTTATATATGAAGATGTTAGATCCCACTGTGGATCCTATTGTGTATTTGGATTTCTCTGAGGTGTTTGTAGTTTTCCACCCTCTTCTTGGTGTATAAGCTTGGTTGATCTGAGGGTGCGAGTCAGGCTTGGAATCCTAGAGGTATGCTCACATGCGTGTGAGTTATGCTTTAGAATTCGGGTCGTGACACATAGCTCTCTTCTCTTCTCTCTTCTTCTCCTCCCTCTCTCTTCTCTCTTCTTCCTTTCTCTTATTCTCTCTGGCCTTCTTATTCCTACAATAAGCCTTCCTATATCTCTCCATCATTTCAGCTTTCTATTTCTTCCCATATGGTTTCCTCATCTTCTTCTTCTGCAGAGCCAAAAACAAGAAAACCTTCCTCCTTTGTTTGGACGTCCAAGGCTAGAGACGGATTCTCTCTCATCTCTCCTCTCTCCCACTTCCTTAGCCCACTAAAGTAATATCACTATTGGTTTGTTTGAATTTGAATTTTAAACTGCAGAGAATTAGTTGTGCTTGGTTACTACCTTACTTACCCTTATTTTAATATTTTATACGTGTCTAAGTCCTACTGGACTTTTATTGGGTTTTGGGCCCAATTCGTCAACTTCAATTCTGGCCCATATGGATTTGAAATCCAGCCCAATAATTAATTCTTAATTAATTAAATAGTTGTCCCTTAGTTTCCATTAATTGTTATTTAGTCCAATACTACTTAGGGTCTTTCAATAAGATCCCACTATATAATTAGTAAATTAATTAATTTAATTTGTAATTAATTCAGTTGGGTCCGGCTCACTACAAAACCAGGTAACCGTGAAGAATAAGTACCCTCTGCCTAGGATTGATGATTTGTTTGATCAGCTTCGAGGTTCGCAGTACTTCTCCAAGATAAACTTGAGGTCACGATACCACCAGTTGAGGATCAGAGAGGAGGATATCCACAAGACGGCCTTTCGCACTCGATATGGACATTACAAGTTTGTAGTGATGCCATTTGGGTTTACTAATGCGCCGGCGGCATTCATGGACTTGATGCACCAAGTATTCAGACCTTATCTAGATCGGTTTGTGGTGATCTTTGTAGATGATATTCTGATCTATTCAAGGTCTAGAGAGCGGCATGACGAGCACCTCAGGATTGTATTGCAGACACTATATGAACACCAGTTGTACGCCAAGTTAGAAAATTGTGACTTCTAGAGGGATGAGGTGAAGTTTCTCGGCCATGTGGTTTCCAGGATTGGCATCTCCATGGATTCGTTGAAGGTTAATGCAGTTCTAGAACGACCGAAGAATGCATCAGAGATCAGGAGCTTCCTTGGTATGGCGGGTAACTACAGGAAATTCATAGAGAAGTTTTCCACCATAACAGAACCTTTGACCCGACTGACCAAGAAGGAGGTGAAGTTTGATTGGAATGATCAATGTGGGACAGCGTTCGAAGAGTTAAAGAAGAAGTGGACTTCAGTGCCCGTTCTTGTCATACCAATCAGCGGCCAGAAGATAGAGGTATATACAAATGCATCCTTACAAGTAGTGACCCAACCCTACCATTTAATTTCATGATTAAATGGTAGTTAATCCTACCTATTAAACCTTAGGCTTTATTTGTTATAAAGGGAGCTGGATTAGACCTTTATGTAATTATGATAAGTTTGGTGTTTAATTGTGTGATTTTGGTGATTTGGGTGTAATGGGCTTGGACCCTACACAATAGAGCAGTTTTGGGCGCATGGGCTAACTGGTTAGGCCCATTGGTCAAGTAAGGGTACTATAGACCTTTACTATCTATTTTGAATTAGAGAGAGGGAGATCATGGTTCTCCCACTAACCCACGTTTTGGACACAGGAGATAGAAAGTGTTGTGTTTGGTGATCAAACGAAGTAGAGGAAAAAGGTGTAGAAATTCTGGTTTTTGGTAGAGTAAGGAAGAAGAAGAAGGAAGAGGAACTAATTGGTCTTCAAGTGCTGGAAAGTTGCAGAGCTTTAATCTAAGAAAAAAGGTAGGGACATTCTTTGATCTTACGGTGATTATATCTATGCATCTTATCAATGCTATAATTACTAGTTGGTATGCATGATTTGAATTCGGGCATGATATTATGTAGGATTGAGAGTTTACATGATAAGCATGTTTATGTTGAGAATTATTACGATTATAGTGATCATATGAGTTCTTAGGAATTATTCTAAATTTTCTGGAATTAACTCATATATATGAAGA
>JAUPMG010119488.1:0-11795 GCA_031762675.1 Pachysandra terminalis | reverse complement strand
TAAGTCCACGTGGCAGCAATCCAACGGTGCTGTATGGATTGCTGTAACCCTTAAGCTGTAGAGGATGCGAGGCCGTTTCTTAGACCTAATGGCAAAGAAAAAAGAATGACTTTCTTATCTTAGGTTCTTCAAGAAGCTTCATGAACCACTATGGTCCATACAGGTAATACCCCCTTGGGGTATTGCCAACTTAATCTTTTAAATCAAACATTTCTCTTAATCAAACATCAATGTTAACTAAAAATCATTCTTTACTTTAATTAGACTAAAAAAATGCTTATTATATACTGGGGTATTACACCACCATTCTTTTAGGTACCTCGATTCTCCCCTTTTTGTCTCATTATATAGATGATTTATGAAGCTCGAGATGTTGTCCCTGAGTAAGATCCCTTAAGGACAACTCTTTGGGCCAAATGGCTGTAACTCAATTACAAATATAGTGTTTCACAATATCGAGTTTAAGTCATAACTTGTTGCAAGATCATAAGATCTTCTTGGTAAGTTCACTGTCGGATTTGGTCATCAGACCATAAAGTCGGTTTGATAGGTTCAAGTTGTCTCTAACTAATTTTGAGATTTGGATCATAAAGTCCATTCTCAGATTTCAGAATAAGATCAAATTGTCCTTGACCGATCTTGGGATTAGATCATAAAGTCTATCTTTGGTTTTGAGATAAGATCAAATTGCCTCTACCCAATCTTGAGATCAGATCATAAAGTCTATTCTCGGATTTTGAATATGATCAAATTGTCTCTATTCAATCTCGAGATTAGATCATTAAGTCTATTCTCAGATATGGGAAAGGATCAAATTGTCTCTACTCAATCTCAAGATTATATCATAAAGTCTATTCTCGAATATGGGATAAGATCAAATTTCCTCTATTCAATCTCGAAATTAGATGATAAAGTCTATTCTCGGATTGTATATGTCTCCTCGTATTCAGATACATTTTAAAAGTGGGAAGAGAAATAGATTTTTCCCGAAAGTTGCCAGATGGCTTCATCCTATTGGTCCAATTTGAATTTTCAAATTGGGGAGTCATCATTAGCCCCCTGCACTTAGAACGTGTTGATGGGACACGCTGTAAGTGCAATTCGACAAGGCATTAAATGCCCTAGATAACCGTATCATCGTCGAATCTTTGATTAGTCATCAAACGGTTACTATTCAGAGCAAGGGGCATGCCATATTAAATGCTAGGGCTAACGTGTCTCCCTAAGATTGAGTATTGTTTGAACTGCTTGGCAATCCCGAAACTACTCTCGGGAAAACCAAGGCGGTTTCATGATTGCATAAGATTTATAAAAGGGAGAGCTGCGCCTTAGATTTTCTGTCTTTGCTATTCTATCTTCCTCAACCTTTCTTCTGCAACCAAAGCGCTCCCATGCAGTCTGTATTACTTTCTTTAGAGCATTTCCTCACCTTTTCCCGTATTTTTCAAGCAATGGCATCTTCGAAATCACAAGAAAAGGCCGGGAACGTTGTAAAGAGGACACAAAGTCCTCCTCCACAGCTCTCTTCCAGTTTTTGGACGCAAGTGAACCATTGGATTCCTCCAATCCAGGTCGAAGAAGGAGACATTCGAACTCCTTACCCAGACTTCGACGAAGGTTTGGGAGGAAGGAAGCGTTACCGAACCACCCCTTACTTCCGGGTGTTCCAAGGTAATTATCCCGTATCTAAGGTGAGTTTTAAACCTCACCTCGGGCTACTTTCTAGTTGGGCAACATGGTGCCGTTCAATATTGTCCAACCCTGTTTACCAGGAGATATTGATCAAGGCCGGTATCTACAATGATGTCCGAGTATCACTTTTGGAGATTTCTCGAGATAATGACAACCTCCTGGAGCTGGTGATGAGGTGGAACCCTCAGTCCCATACGCTCATGACGGCATTTGGGGAGATTTCCCCGACCCTCGAAGATGTGAAGGTTTTGTGCTGCCTACCGGTGCTCGGTTCTGTGAGTTCGACATTAATCAAGCTGTCTCGAGAGGAAAAGGTAATTGAAGATCTCCTTTATGATGGTATGCGGGAATCTTCGAAACCTTCTTTTATTAAGCAAAAGGGCAAGAAGAGCGAAGCCAAGGGTTCTCAAAGGATGATATCAGGCTGGATTCGACATTTCTGAAGGGAAGAGAACCTGATTCGTGGCTCCAACGTAATGGAGATAATCGAGGGTGAGGGTCGGGATAGCCCGGCTGTATTCGAGGTCCTCTTAAGCCTGTGGTTGTCTCACTTTGTCCTAGAGGGCTTCCCCAATGACAAGGTAAATGAGCAGATGTTTCCATTGGCCATCAAGTTGGCTCAGGGGGTATCAGTTCCTCTTGCCTCTCTTTTCTTGGTGAATCTATATGAGAGTCTTGACCTCTTGGCTTCCGATCAATCTTGTTCTCGGGGGCAGAGGTTGATTGAAACTCTGGTGGATGCCAGGTTTCTTCAAATGTTCCTCTAGGAACGGTACCCGGCCTATGCTCTTATCAAGATTTCTAGTGGTTCGAAGGTAGATTCTGTAGGCGAGCCTCACCCTCGGGCAGCATTCTGGTCTCAAGAGGCTCCTCAGACGCAGTGTAGCTTGGAGCTAATGTTGGACGTCGAAGGCCATTTCAAGTTCCGGCCTTATACTCGAGTCATCGGAGTAGTCGACCAGCCCTTTGGGACAAACTTTGAGGGTCAAACTTTCAAAGTTTCTGCATGGCCGAAACTATCCCTCGAGTGCCGAATGTACCTGATGATCCTTCACCAAGATTATGTTCTCGGGAGGGTTGAGGAGAATATCCTCAACAATATAAGCTACAACCCTGATCGGGTAATGCATCAATTCGGCTTCGATCAGTGGGCACCGAGAATGACCTTGAAGAAAGGAGCAGATCCAAAGGTAACAGCCAAGAGTTTCCTTTTGGAAGGGGGGTCTAAGTATATCGACTCTTGGGGAGCCGTAACGGCTGTCCCTAAATCTCGGGCGGGGAAAGCATCGAGCAGCTGGCTGACCTACTGGCAGGAGGTCCTTCAAGAAGTCTACCGCTTCAAGGAATCTGAGGCCGAGCAGTCTCAGCTCGAGATCACCCATCGGGACAATCACTTGAAACAGGTGGGTCGCCGTTCAAAGGGTGTCTTGAGGCCGAACCCCCAGCCTCTCCATACCAGCTTCGTGCTGCGGCCATACCTGGCTCCGGATGTTGAAACCGGCATTTCTGGTTCTCGACAGAAATCTGCGGATCCCAGTTCTCATACTTCGAGTTCCAAAGGGAAGAAAAGCACCCAAAAGGTACAACAGTTTCTTCAATGCATTTTAGTTCTTCATTTATTCATTAAAGTCATCTGACGCAGGGTTTTTAATGATTGATAGGCCGGGACCCTCCTTATTGAGAAGACTGTTCAAGCCCTGACATCTCCTCCTGCGGTGGACGATTCTCCTTCTGCAGATAAAAACTCTTGGTGTATATGTTCTCTTACTTTTCTTTTCTTTAAAAGTTGATGTTCAATATAGAAGACCCTTCCCTTCTATTATATGTATATCTTCTTGGTCAGGTTCTTCAAAGAAACAAAAGGGAGGCAGAGAGAAGCAAAATGCTAGGGTGTTACCTGGCATGTCGACCTTCTCTTCTACTGCAGTGGTTGTCGAGGCTATCTTTCCTTCCAAGATATCGGTGGACATGTCTGATATCCCAGCTGAGCTTTCCAAGATAGATGAGTGTCAATCCGCCGCGGAGACTGAGATCCTTCCTTCTTCTGAAGAGATGATCCCTCCACCTGACGCTTCAATCGTCGAGAAGCGACCCTGCGACTCCAAGGGTGATCTCACTACTCTCTCCTCTCTTTCAGACATTACTCCGCCCTCTGTTGATCTCCCAAAGTCAAAGAAACAGAAGGTGGAGCATTTCAACCAACAAATTATGGTATTCGAGAACTACTACGTCCCTGAAGACCTGGTAAAATGGATGGAGATGATTTTTGAGCTTTACGGAGATATTTCGGATAACGCCTCCATTTCCGCTCTATGGGTGAAGAGTGCCGGTTATACGGAACTGTGCACCTTGTTGAAGGCCTTGTCCGAAACGTCATTGGAATTCATCACAGGGGAGCAACTTCAAGGCTAGAAAAAGAAAGTTCTCGATACCGAGGTCCTGGGCTTCAAGGTAGATTGGTTGAAATCTTGCCTTATCGAGATTGAGGAGGATCTGGCCCGGCTTGCTAGGAGGAATGAACTTCAAGTGAGGGTTACACAAGCCATGGGAGCTTTACTTAAATTCGCAGAGATTCATGGGGAAAGGCTTAAAGAAATGGAGTCACTAAAAAGTCCTCTATTAATCAAGGAGAAAGAGGTTCAAGATATGGAGCTTGCAGTGCAAACATACAGAAGAGAGTGAAAGCGAACTTAAAACCTTTGTCCAATTGAGTGAATCATATGCAAATCAGAATCTTCTTCCAAAAGGGATTTGAAACATTAATGTGAAATGAAATGGGAATTATGTAATCGGACTTAATTTCAAAAGTAGTATTTCTTTAGCCATTTGTCATTTACAAGTTCTTCTTGAGTGTTTTCCTCAAAAGATAAAATTTTGTAATAACTGGACTCGTAAGCTTGAATAACATCAAAGGGTCCATCCCACCGGGGTGCGAACTTTGGCTTGATAGTGTTACTACGTTCATACCACGAAGTCCTGAGAACGAGATCACCTGCTACGAAGTCTCGGGGAGATACCTTCTTCTGATAAGTTTTGGAGATCACTTGATGATATTGAAGGTTTCGCTCAAAGGCTCGTTGATGTTTCTCATCCAAGTTGTTCAAATCATGCATCCGAATGGTGGCAAAATAATGAGTGTCCTAATCGATCTCGGCTGCTTGTAAAACTCCGGCAGAAGCAACTTATAGTTCGACAGGGAGTATGGCATCAGTTCCATAGACTAATGAGAAAGAAGTGGCCTAAGTCGCGCGATGTTTCGAAACCCGATACGCCCTAACAACTTGGAATAGATGTTCATTCCAATGAATAGGATGGTCATAAGTCATTTTGCTCAAAAGCTTAATGAGGGTCTTGTTCGTAGCTTCGGCTTGACCATTCCCCTGAGGGTAATACCGAGTTGCCTTGATATGAGTAACGTGGTTCTCGGATAGCAGTAATCGGACTGGCTGATTTAAGAAAGAAGAACCGTTATCAGTGATAACTCTTCGAGGTGGTCCTAATCTGAGGATAATATGTTCTCTAATAAACTGTGTGACAGCCACCCCGGTTGCTCTCCGTAGTGCTATAGCCTCTACCCACTTAGTGAAATAATCAGTAGAGACAAGGATCCAAGTGTGTCCTCATCTCCTCTGAGGATTAATGGAACCAATAAGGTCAAGCCCCCAAGTATGGAAAGGGCAGGGGCTTATAACCGACTGAAGAGACCGAGGCGGACGTCGAGGAATATCGCCTTGGATTTGACACCGAGAACATCTTTTTACATAGTCAAAGGCATTGTCTCTCATAGAAATAGTAGCTGATAGCCATGAGTTAATCACAAATTTTCTCCTTACCTTGGTGAGCGTCACAAGCACAGGCATGAACTTCTCGTAACACAATTTCGGCTTATGTGGGACGGATACATTTCAATAATCAGTTATCACAACCAACCCGGAACAAGTCATCTTCGTGAATTTGAAATCGGGTTGCTCTTCTCTGAATCCGATGTCTCTCTATGGTATTGGTAGGCAAAACCCCATCTCGCAAGAAGAGGATGAAAGATTCTCTCCAATCCTAATATTGCACATCCATAAGGCAGGCTTCCATGATGTCTGCAAGTCTTTGGCATTCCTCATAGTCTCTTTGGGTTTTGGCAGCATCCAGAGCCATGGTGGGCCAATAAACGCCATATCTTTGTAATCTCCTACCAAGTGGGATGGAATCTTGCATTCCACAAGTCTTTTCATGGATATCAGCAAGAATTCACCTTGCTTCATCTTCATCACATCTTAAAATGACACCAGTTAAGGCTTTGAAATACAGGGCTTCATTGATTTCTACAAAGCTTAACAATTTCCTTATGGGAATCTGATCTTGTGATACAGATCTCGGAGTTGTAGCAAGATGGGATATCTCCTATCGGATGTAAGAATATCTTATTTCTCGAGGACTGGGTCGAAGATAGCCGGGAGTTCTTTTCGGATAACATCAATACGCTGTGAGTGTCCTTCTATGGCGATTCTACTCCCAAGATTCGCGAGGAGATCTTCTTGATGATTTTTTAATCTCGAAATGTAAGATAAAGTACATTCCGAGAATTTCTTCAGCAGGGTCTGTATTGTTGTTCTATAAGGTGCTAGCTCCGGTTCTTTAACAGCGAAATCTTCATTGATTTGTGAGATGATGACTTTCGAGTCTCCACAGACTCTTAGTCTATCCATCCGTAATTGTCTCGCTAAGATGAGTCCGATAAACAATGCTTCGTACACGGCCCTATTGTTGGTGCATAAGAAGTCCAACCTTAAAGAAAAGTAAAGATGGTAACCACTATCGGCTCTGAATTCAATACCGGCACCTCCTCCGTCAGCGTTGACTGAGCCTTCAAACTTCATTGTCCACTCCCGGTCTTCAGCTCTTCAGTCTCAAACTCGGGTAGCTCTTGTTCTTCAACTTTGGAGAAAGCTGCGAGTAAATCTCTAACGACCTGCCCTCGGATGAAGCGAGGTTGTTCACAAGAAATGTCAAATTCGGATAGTTGCAGAATCCATTTAGTATTCCTTCCTGTGAGAACCGGTTGAGATAGCAGATATCTCTAGAGGTTTACTTTGGTGATCAAATAAGTTGGGCATGCCAAAAGATAATGCCTCAGTTTGTGAGTTATATGCGCGAAAGCAAGACAGAACTTGTCAATCTGTGAATACTTCAATTTGGGACCTTGGGAGAAGCCTACTGATATAATACACTGGTTTCTCTGTACCATCGGCATCCTCTTGAGCTAGTAATCCCCTGATAGCGTTACCCGAGGTAGCCAGGTAAATCCGTAGTGGCTTCCCGGGTACCGGTGAAATCATAGTATGGGGGCGACGTAGGACATTCTTGATCTTTTCAAAAGCTTCCCGACAATCTTGAGACCAAAGAAAAGCAATTCCTTTCCGAAGCAAAGGCATAAATGGAGAAATATGAGCAGAGAGGCCAAGGATAAACCTTCTAATATATGAGACTTTCCCGAGAAAGGATTCCAGCTGCTTTTGAGTTTGTGGAGGCACCAACTCAAGAATTGCCTTTGATTTGGTGGGGTCAAGATCGATTCCCTGCCGATGCACATGAAGTGCTAAGAACTTTCCAACAGTCACACCAAAGGCGCATTTGACTGGATTCATCTTTAGATTGTAGTGTCGGCATCGCTAAAAACCTTTTCTCAATACCTTAAGGTGATCACCTTGTTCTCAAGATTTGACCACTATATCATCCACATAATCTTCAATCTCTTTGTGAATCATATCATGAAATATCGCCGTCATGGCACGTTGGTAAGTTGCTCCAGTGTTCTTCAAGCCAAAAGGCATAACTGTATAGTAAACATTACCTATAGGTGTCCAAAATGCCGCGTGTGGAGCATCAGACTGGTGCATTTGGATCTGGTTGTACCCTCTAAAACCGTCCATAAAGGAGAACATAGAGTGTCCGGCTGTGGCGTTGATTAAGAGATCCATATTAGGCAAGGGGAATTCATCCTTGGGGTTCGCCTTGTTAAGGTCTCGAAAATCGACGCAACATCGGATTTCCCGTTCTTCTTTTTAACCGGGACTACATTCGTAAGACAAACTGGATGTTGAATGGGCTTAATAAAACTTGCCTTTAGCAGCTTCTCGACTTCACCTTTGCTTTGCAACTGGATCTCTGGTTTGAACATTCGATAATGTTGTTTGACTGGTTTAATGTCGAGGTACAGGTGGAGCCGGTGTGTGACTAGGTGAGGATCCAAACCACACATCTCATCGTACGACCAAGCAAAGACGTCTTTGTATTCCTTCAACAAACAAACAAGATTACATTTTTCCTCCAAGGATAAATTGGAGTTCACAAAGGTAGTTTGCTTGGTGTCATCACTTCCTAGGTTCACTTCTTCCAGGGTCTCGAGAACAGATTTGACTCCGTTCTCGAGATGTTCAGGTGCTTCTCTGATGTCGTCTCTTGCTTCAAAAATATCGGCCATGATGGAAAATTCATTATAATCGTCATCATCAGATTCAACAGTATTGTGAGCTACTGGTTCTCGAATTTTTAATCCGGTCGAAACCAGTTCTTCCTTCTGAGCATCTATCTCTGGCTGACTGACTTCAGTCCAAAGTATGCAAACAACTCGCCCATCGGGCGTTTCAACTCAGGTGCATCCAGCTCTAGAGGTGAGCTCGACAGGAACGTCTTCTGCGCGTCTCTTATACTTCTTTTCTTTCTTCTTCTCCTCCTTCTCCCCATTCACCTTCTTCTTTTCCTCCTTTTGCTTCCTCTTTGATGGTCCGGGCTTTGATGGTGCACATTCTGGATTTGCCTGAATCTCGGGCCAGGAGGGTAATGGGGTCCCCCGAGGTAGAGACACTTGACATTCTCTAGCTGATGCCAACTCCTCATACTCAGCTGCATCAGCAAAGTGAACCTCGGACTCATCAAAAGGGCAAGGATCAACAACCAACCGTGTCATCTTCCATTTTCTAATTCCTTTGTAGTATTGGTGATAGGTGGAAGGGACGAGGCGGCATCGGTGGATCCAGGGTCGACCAAGGAGAATATGATAAGAAGGGCTGCTATCGAGTACATGGAAGAGAGTCGGGTGTTTATATGGTCCAACTTGAAGCTCGAGGGTGACGTGGCCTAAAGTATTCTGACTTCTGGCATTAAAACCGAATATCCTCATAGACTAAGGAATGATCCATCCCTTCGAGACCCCAATAGCCTTAAGGACGGTAAAGGGGATGATGTTCACAGAAGACCCGACATCGATCAACGATCTCCGGATATCAACTCCCTGCAAAAAAAAATTTAAGTACAAAGCTCGACGGTGGTCCTCGTGAGGGACCATCATATCTTCCCTGCCGAAGGTGATCACCTCGTTCTCGACCTCGGTAGCACATGCTTCTTCCGCTCCTCGTAGCAACAACCTCTGAGCATATGTTCTTATAGCAACCTGTTCTGATTTAAAGAAACTGACCTCCTTCAGGCTATCCTCTAGGCGTTTGAACTTGGCAGCATCGGTTCCCTTCTGACAACAGCTCCACTCTCGACTTCCGAGATAACAACATTTACCACTTCCTTCCCTTTGCCTTTGTGAGCTAGCAAAAGGTCTGCATGAACTCGTTCTGCTGTAAATCAACCTCGTCACTCTTCACTCTGGCGTGGTATATTCTTCTTAGAGAGTAACAATCAAAAGTTCGATGGCTAGTATTTCTGTGAAACTTACAGTATCGAGGCCCCCACAGCTCCTGAGCTATCGGCTCCTTCTTCATAGCTGGTAGGACAATACGATTGTCCTTAATCCAATTCTCCAACAAGATATCATGTTGGGCCGGTGAACAATCGGGTGCTAGTGGAATCTGTCGATTGTCTTTCTTTCCTTTCTTCTTTGACCTCTCAAGGGAATCTTCCTCAACAAGAGCAGACTCGACTCCGCGCTTCTTGTCCATCGGTTTCTTGGCAGCATTAACAGATGGTATCGATACACCTGTTCGCCTAGCAGCATTGATTAAAATAGTGAAGCTCTGAAGTCTCAAGTTCTCCACATGGATCCGGTATTCGGGGTGCATCCCTGCTATGCATATATCTACAAAGCGAGATTCCTCCTCCGAGTCCGTGCAAAACATCACAAGACCTCGGAATCTCCTGACGTAGTCGATCATGCTTTCAGCAGGAAACTGGCGTTCTTGGCTGAGATCTACAATTGTGAAAGCTTCCTCGGTGACAAAGAACTTCTTGTAGAAGAGAGAGGCCATATCCTCCCATGTATAAACAGAACCGGGTTGGAGGTTATTATACCAAGTATAAGCCTTCTCAGACAACAATTTCGAAAACTCCCTCAATCGCAAATCACGATCCGAAGCATGAGGACCAAGAGCTTCGATGAAACGGCCAATGTGCTCTTTCACATTTCTAGTTTGACCGATGAACTTTTGAAATTTGGGAATGACATAGTCCTTAGGGTATGGTTTATGCAATAGTGACATCGGATAGAGGGGACGGAAATCACTATCCGTCGAATTAATATCTCGTTGCCGAGATCTCAAAAGCAGGGCCTCAACATCGGCCAAAGTGACAAAGGTTTCCTAAGAGTTAGAGGGTAAGGACGAGATTGTTGGTGGTATTGAGGCCGAAGGTGGCAAAGCTGGTGAGAGTGAGAATAAATTAATGGTTGATTCGGTAGTCGGGCTTGCTATCTCCTCACGAAGTACAGGGGCCGGTGTAGTTGGTCGTATAGGAGCAGGTGTTGGCAGGGTCCAGTGGTGAGTCTCACTCCTTCTTTAGAGGTGGATAAAGAGGGTGATGATTGAGGAAAGGGGAGACTCTGGTTAGTGTTCTGCTGAGCCGACAACAACATCAGTTGTTGCTAAATGAACCACATGGCCTCAGCAAGGGTTGTGAAGGAAGCTTCGGGGAAAGGGGAGTTTGTTTGTGGGACAGTCGGTGGAGGAGGAGTTGGAAAACGAGGTTCTTGAGGTGGAGGTGGAACTTCGGTAGTAGGAGGTGGGTCCATTCCCAAGCGAAGGACCACAGGGTCTTCGGTAACAGACTTGCTTTGTTCTCCAGATGAATCCTGCCGGTTTTGCATGGTGGCTAGGTGGATTCTCTAAGAGGTTACAACCACAAGGAAGAGAAAAGGGTAAACGAAAAGGGAAACTCAACAGACTCCCTAGCGGAGTCGCCAAATGTTGATCCCCAAAATCGGTTAACAAAAAGATTAACAAGATGATAGATGTCACCTTTTGAGTGGTTAACCAAAGAGGGAATATCGGTTCAAAAGCCTGTCTCGTAATGGCCTAAGCTTTGACAACCGTTCCAATAGGAGGTTGCCTTCTATCTTTTAGGTCAAATTACCAATAGACTGAAAAGGAAAGGGTTCAAGATCCCAAGGAATGGATTCAGAGATAGCACAAGGGTAGAGAAAACTTGTAAGTCAGAGATTTCAAATCTGTCAGTCGATTCTAGGTTGAACCAAGTGTCGATCCTTGTTTGAATGAGAACAAGGGCTTTTATAGCCAAAGTTCTCAAACAAGGTCTAAGTGACAAGTGTTAGTCATCGAGGGGCTAGACAAGATAGGATGATTCCATGTGTCCTGGCCTATACCTCGACTGTCACTTGTCACTTTATTCAAGTGCGCAAGCAATCGCTGCCTTGTGCTCAGTCCTTTTGATGTGACATCGCCTATGTGGGTTTGGCTTAACTGCCAACAACCGTCATGGGTTTTGATGGGGCGTCCCTCTTGGTCACCATTCCTTTATATATCTCGATTCTCCCCCTTTTTTGTCTTATTATATAGATGATTTATGAAGCTCGGGATGTTGTCCCTGAGTAAGATCCCTTAAGGACAACTCTTTGGGCCAAATGGTTGTAACTCAATTACAAATATAGTGTTTCACAATATCGAATTTAAGTCATAACTTGTTACAAGATCATAAGATCTTCTTGGTAAGTTCGTTGTCGGCTTTGGTCATCAGACCATAAAGTCGATTTGAGAGGTTCAAGTTGTCTCTAACTAATTTCGAGATTTGCATCAGAAATTCCATTCTCAGATTTCAGAATAAGATCAAATTGTCCTTGACCGATCTTGGGATTAGATCATAAAGTCTATCTT